>JASGCC010000009.1:4007896-4045089 GCA_030067915.1 Hydractinia echinata
AAATTCCTGGAATCAGAGACTTTCACCAAAAGCACAGTCTCATCAAAAAAATCTATTGAACTTACCCTGCAATCCAGGACTGTTGCTCTAACTTTGCTAGCATCACTGAATGGTATAATTGTCAGGCTAACCGGAGATTGAGAAATAGGTTCATCCATAAAGCAAATGGTAATGGTGTATTTTCCTGGTGCCTTTGGATAGTAAACAACATAAATGTGTCATCACCATTGTCTTTCACTTTAACTTCCACTGGGTTACCACTTTCATCTACACATGAAACCTGGACACTGCCTTTTACTCCAGTTCCCTTTGTAAACACCTTGAATTCTGCTGGTTTGCCTAAAAAAGTATTTGATCAGGAAAGTCAGTGAAGTTCATAGATACAAGGAAAAAGAAAAATATACTGTACATGGCTTTGATCTACATAATGAGGTAAATTAAACTAACCAGCCATATTGCCAGCTTCCAAGCCAGGTCCCTCAGCGTACACTTTGCTCACATCACCACGTGGACTTACAACAGATGTATATGGTGAATCCTTGATGTCCACTTCATCATACATAATGTGGATAATATATTTTCCAGGTTTAGTATTGGAAAGTAAACTACAGTGGCTGTGCCATTACCATCATCTTTAATATCAACCTTTGCCTCACCAGGACCTTCAACACCAACTGTAAGATTGTCCATTGGTGCACCTTTACAGCTTACATAGAACTCTGCAGGTCTTTCCAGCAACACCTCTTTCCAGGCCAGGTCCCCATGCCTTAATTTAGAAGGATCAGCAGTAGATCCAACAGATACTCTAACAGGGCATTTTGGTACCATTCCATTATCAAACTTAACAGTGACTGTATATTGCCCAGCTTTTGTAGGCTTGTAAGTGCAAGTAAATGTTCCATCTCCGTTATCTTTGAGTTCACACTTAAAATCACTTTTCCTGGCCCTTCAACAGTTACATCTAAAACCACCATCTCCTGCTTCTGAGCAATCAATCGTAAATGTTGCAGGTTTACCAGTTTTTAATCCTGATTCTAAACCAGGTCCATAAATTTTGACACGGTCAGCTGCTGGTGTTACATTAACATGATAAGGGCTCTTTGCAACTTCTTTTCCTCCATACTTTATCACTATGACATATCTGCCAACAAAGAGAGGCATGTACATGCAATTAAATACATTTCCAGGTTTTTCTTCAATTTTTAATTCTGTTTTCTTGTTTCCCTTAGGATCAATCACATCTATAACAAGGTCACCACTACCAGCTCCAGTGGCAATAACTTCAAATACAGCAGGACGGCCCACTATTAATCCTTGTGGCTCTAGGCCAGGCCCTCGAGCGATGACTTTGCTACTATCAAGATCAGATGCAACATTCACTCTAAATGGTGACTTAGGAATATGGTGACCTCCAACTCTGACATGCACATCATAGGTACCTAAAAAATGGTAAACATTGCCTGTGCAGAGAACTTTAAGGAATATTATGCAATATAAACATTATGACACGCTGCACAATTGTATGCTTTCTTAAATAAGAACCAGGAGCATGAATGTTTACCACTAAAATTATTTGACAACTTCAAATACACAATTGCTTGCTTTACCCTTTGCATAGTAAACCTATAATACCTTGGTAAGCAACATCAACCCCCTTTGACAACTTCAAATATATACACAATTACTTGCTTTACCCTTTGCATAGTAAACCTATAATACCCTGGTAAGCAACATCAGCCCCCTGCCTGTCAATATTTCCATTCATATTCAGATTAAGGTCACAGTCATAAAAATGTCATATCTATACAACAGTAAAAATATTGCATATATTGCATTTGGTGTCCATTATCTGATGACTACTTAGTCAAAAGCTTATGGCAACGAAGCATCAAAGTCTTAAATATTTGTCAAATGATCTAAAATTTCATCAGACCTTACCTTGTTTAACACCAATATACTGGCATGAATATGTGTTGTCATGATTATCTTGAACCATGCAATCAATAGCTTTACGTCCAGGACCAAACACTTGAACATTCAATTTTCCCCGAGATGATCCTGATGTAAAAACAGAAAAATCTGCTGGCTTGTTAACCACAACCCCATGTTCTTGCAACCCTGGTCCAGAAGCACTACATTTAGAAGCATCAGTCATCTTTGGTTTGAGAGGTGCACCTGGTTTAACTTTAGCTTCAGGGAAGTATGAAACATATGTCATTACAGACAATTCATCAACATTAGGATTTGTGATATCCTCTGGTGTTATGACCTAAGTACACAATGCAAATTTTTATCACATCATGGTATAGGTCAAGTTAACACTGTTATCTTGCTAAATCTGTAGTAAATAAAGTCTTCTGTTCTGCTAGGTAAAATCTAGCAACTGTGTCATGTTGAAATTTATTTTGTGTAAAAACTGTCTAGTCTATATCTGTCTATAAATGAAAGCAGTTTGAATATAGAGTTTGTATATACAAGTCTTTTTGTCAGGTTTCCCCTTTAGTTGTCAAGGTAAAGTGTTGTTATTTGAAATCCCTTTTAGAAAAAAAACATATTTTCTGTTAAGCAAATGTGTTTGTTGTGCATATAATAAGTTCATAAAATGTGCATGCATGAATAGTTAATTATTACACATATGTATCTAAAAATCATAATATTAAATTAGTGTTATAAATTATATTTAAAAATGTGCAGTATGTGTAATTTATTTGATAAGTGTCTAAATAGTTATTGCTGTTAAAACACATTTGCCTAAAAGAAAACTATTTTGTGTGTTATTGACATCTAACCTGTGGTACCCCCAACCAGTCTTCAGCAAGCTTCATGGCTTCCTTAGCATTCTGCAAGCCATTTTCAGGAGAAAGGTCTTCCCATTCTGGGAACAACCCTGGGGCTATTGACTCAACTAAACTGGCCACTGCGATACCATCATTCCAATCTTTGTTGAAGTTTTTAACATGTAACTAAAAAAAATTAGAAACATTACATAAAACTGAAATGCAACCAACCTGTGGAACTCCTAACCAATCCTCAGCTAATTTCATTGCTTCACGAGCATTTTCAAGTGCGTCTGCAGGAGAATTATCTTCCCATTGTGGGTACAACCCTGGGGCTACAGCATCAACAAGTGCCCCTATTGCCACACCATTATTCCAGTCCTTATTGAAATTATTCATTCGAACCTGTCAATTAATTACACATTTTTTATAATGAAGAAAAAACAATGCAAAAATACCACAAAAGGCAGGAACAAAATATTGTGTCAATAAAAGAAAAAACAATGCAAAAATACCACAAAAGATAAACCAATAACTTGCAGGAACAAAATATTGTATCAATAAAAATACCTCTGGCGGTAGTTTACTTTTTATCCATCCCATAAGGGCCTGTTTTGGTGTGATGTCTTTAGCATGTTCATCACCATCATCCATCATTGGTAAACTGATTTGATATTTTAAAATCAGAGTCCATATCAATCCAAGAATTAACTTAAGATTTCCTTTAAGAATGTCACTAGCATCTATAAAAAATATAAGCACAAAAAAATGTAAGTATGAAGCATTGTTCTTTGCTTTTCTACCTATATATTGTGGGTGGGTTATTTTGACAACAACAACACGAAGTACAGATAAAAGAACAAATCCTTCTTAATTTTTTATTCCACATCAACAAAATAAAATTGCAACTTAGACACAAGCAACAGTGAAACTTCAGGAGAAAAGCCAAGGAAAGTTGATTATCTGTTTTGCATGAATGCACGTGCCTTTCTTGCAAAACAGTACATTTCTGCTATTTTTCATTATTTTCTATTCTATTATGAAAAAAATGTTCACTTTTTTTGCCATTTGAATCATCATCATCATCATTCTCGGCTTAACGTCCATTTTCCATGCTAGCATGGGTTGGACGGGGTATATTAATGACCCTCTTCCAATCTGATCTAGACTGTGTTAGATCTAAACTCAACTTCCTCTGTATCAAGTCTGTCCTTATAACCTCCTGCCAAGTTATATAATCGTTTGTTCAAATTCTATGTATTTTGAGTTGTTTCTGATATGCAGATACAGTTACTTAACTTTAGAAGAATGGTTTCTACTTTCATTTAAAAAAACAATTTAAACTGTGTGCAAGGATTTTTAAGCAGAATAAAACACACTATAATACACATTGCTTTAAAGGCTATTACATAAAGCAGATGATTAACTTCCCTTGGCCTGAATGAGGAAATTTTGTAAGTTTTTTTGGATGGGGGTGTTCGTTAGGGGGCAAGGTTACAGCCCTCAACGAAATAATAATAATAATAAATATTTAAAGAGGCTAGCGGTTAGTGGATTGTTTCCACTGGGAGCCACGTAAATTTGATTTGAAGGCCCCTCCTACTAAGACCTCTCTTATAAAAAGTGTCATGGCCAGGCATAAAAAGTGTCATGAAGCGGCTGTGGCAGCCAGGAGTCTTAACACTATTCTTGATTCTCATATTTTTTTTTTTATAAAATAAATTTAGACTTGACAATGGTACAAAACGTTTTAATTGTTCTTTACAAATATCAGAATAACATTTTAAGAATACTGTTATTATTTTCAGTAAGTTGCTTCTTGCTAGCTGGCGTTAACTTTTTCATTATTATTATTATTTTTTTGCAACAGTGGACAAATTTGTGGTATATGTATTTACTAAGAATCCAAAACAGAAATGATTTCTAACGTCAAAATTATTTTTCGCCAGCTTTGTCTAACACATGTGACACATGTTCGCCACACCCCTCCGCATTCTAAAATGTTTAATTTAATGGCCGCACGTACGGTGAAATTACAACAAAGAGTAGATTACATTTTTAATCTCAGACAATACAACCATTATTTGCAAAGTTAAAAATGGTAGCCGTGAACGTAAACAAAGTTTAAGCGAAGAGAACTTACCGATATTTACCAGTTTGATTTGTTCATCTTCTATAAATTTTAAAGCTATTGCAACATTTTCTATCTTTTGTGGTCTGAAAGTTGGTTTCTTGTTATATCGAGCAATTTTTTTGTGAGACAAAACTTGCAGTAAAGCAATAAGTTTTAAACCATCACATAAGTCTGTTTCCAAATTATGAATGTACAAATTCACACATTTCAAGTGCTCGTTGCACCAACGAGTAAATGTATTCTGCTGGATTCTTTTCCATTCTGCATCCGTTGAAGTTGGATCGTCAGGCATTTTATATTCGGAAGGCTGCTCCTACAAAAATAAAAGCAACGTTTTCTAAAAACGCCAAGCCCTTTTCTGTGTGTTCACCAGTTCTTTTTAAACAAAATCTGATCGCGTCCGTATGTTTCTGAATGATATGTTATTCAGAAGTATTGAAAGAATACATTAAATTTTAAACTGCTTACGAACTAAACGAACTTTATCGGGACAAAACATTTTTCTTACAAAAAGATGTGCTTTTAAGCAGACAATAATACGTACTTAAGTTGAACAAAGGGACGAAAATTTGTGGGTTTTTGCATTTGTAAAACTAAACATCTTATATCAGAAAAAATAGATAAAACCACGCGAGCTACGAGAAATAAAATTAACATAGTAAAAATCAACGTAATACGCAATACATACGTCTCCCATTTTGATTTTAAAACGGAGCAACAAAACAAGTATATCCTAATTTCAACTCCGTTCTACGATACTCCCTACTTTCAGAGACAGCCTTTGGCTGAGTGAAGTTTTTATGGTAGTACGTAAGTTTCAAAACCCTTGCTAAAATCACTGTGCGATAAAAATCTAATTATGTCACATATTTAATGTTGCAATAATAAGGTGTGTAAAATTTACATATATTACAAAAAGATTAAAAAGAAAACTTTAATCCAGACCTTGTCTCCCATCTTAACACTCGCCCTTCACTGTCGTCACAACTGACGAAGAGTAAACTTTACAAAATTCTATTATCTTTTATCATTACAAATCGTTAACGCTTGACAAAATAATACCTTTTATGGAATCAAGATTAATATCATCAACATCGCATAATTAACCTGCCCAATATAAAATTCCTTAATAGCTACGCACTAAAATATCATATTTCTTGCTTTTAAGAATATCAAATAACCCTACCCTAAATTTTATCGTTTAACAACACTGAACCACACCGATACATTTCTCGATCAAAATTTAGCTGTGTGGCAGGTCGTGCTGAAGGGTAGCGAGCCACCAGAATGCATAGAAGAGTCTAGGTCATAATTTATGCAAGTATGATAAAGAAAAAGATAAACAAAACGCCGTTCGACACAAAATTTAATTTTGAAGGAAGAAAGTTTTAGTAAACATAAGAATTTATTCGGGCTTAATTATGGAAATTAGATTGAGATTGTTCATAAGATATTGTTCATAATCATTTTTCATGATTATGAACAGTGACGTAATTTTTCTGTACGGTACTAAAAATTCGTTACAAGTTTTGGAATAAAAAGTATAGCAAAATCAAGCAAGTACCCAAAAACCTTCTTGGTTGACAACACGAGAAGCATAAAATTAGTTTAAAAATTATAAACAGAGTAATTAGCATAAATTATGCGAAAGCCTTGGTTACATTAGGACCTTTATGCCTAATAAAAAACAATTGCACGTTAAATCAAATAAATTGCTTTACAGAATATTTGAAATATAAAGTGCCCCATTAATTCCTATATTTTGTAATTTATTACAATTTTACATTTTTACAGTCAAAAACATATATTTTTTTGGAGTGTGAATAGGGTCTTAGGCCAAAACTCCACGCGATAACACACCCCTTGTGATGCGTACTTCTGTTTACAAATACAAACCCTTGAAGTTTATATCTGTGTCGTTTTTTTTTAAAAAAAATATTATTTCTTGTGTTTAAAACCCAGCCTAGCGATTTTATGTTTGTCAAAATAAACGAAAACAATATTTTTTGTTTTATAAAAGCAATATCCACTTTGCAACTTCAAACAAAAACAAAAGGATAGAACGTTTGTAAACAAAGCGTGTTTAAAGATAAACTAAAAACGTTTGTTTGCAAGACATATTAAATTCTTAGGGTGTAAGCTGGAATATCAATCACCATGTTTAGTTAAAAAAAATTAAAAGAAAGAAAAAAGATTATATATTTTGGATTAATATGTCAGCGACACACCTTCGCTATTCTTTTGTTTATAAAAACAAGTCGGTGAAACGCGTGACGGGCGTCGCATGACGACAGATAGTTTGATAAAAAAAGGAAGTGTACAAAAAATCCAACATCACCGTGGATATATGTAAAATAAACATACTTCTCGAAGACTTCACAGAAGAGAAGTTAGCATCCAAAACAAACAAAAACTACCACAAGTCAAATCTCAACCATAAAAATGTCTTGAAGTTTACAATATTTTCTCTGACAAAAAAAAAGTGTCTGCTGACAAATCGTGCAACTTGCAAAACAAGGAGTTGATTAATTTGCACAAATATAAAAATGTATTTTTTGATGCGTTTAACCACAAACGAGCAGTTTTTATAATAGCGCTCATTATAAGCTACCTAGGAATGGTGTAGAACACAGAGCTTTTTATTCCCTTTCAACTTTGTCTCCCTAACTTGGTAAACTTTACAGACAGAAAAAGTTGTGGGTATTGGCTACACACACCTTGTTAAACTTTGTATTGAAAGTACATGAGTTTTATGTCTATATAGTGCAGTTGCGCTCGTTCAGGGAAATTTAACAAACATTCATTAGAATTACTACTTGACCACATAATTAAAAGCAAACTCTTTACTAAACTACATGATCAAAGATAGTGTTTTGCAGGTAAATTGCTCAATTTCGTTACCAGCTCTTTATTTCTGTTCTAGGTATCATGTACTCATACGAAGTCAGCTCTAAGTCAGATCTAAAACACAGTAACATCGTTCTCAGGCATTGCCTGACGTACTTAAAAATTCCGATGCAAAAATTATAACGAAAGGCGCGTCAGAAAACACAGCACACTTTAACGTATGATGACCACATATGGACAACTGCGAAAAGAATGTCTACGACATTGCGTTGGCATGGTTTCCTAAACAAACACAAACATTGCTTGATTCACGCATCCTAACTAGAACAACGACGGCGTTTACATGGCAATATATTTTAGTATACTGTGTAACTAGGAGGATTAGCTTCATTTAAAATGTCTTGTTGTCAACGATTTCTGAATGATGTTAATTATATTGCATTGCGATATGTTAATGACTTGCGTATTTAATTACGTGATATTGTAGTTTTTCTACCTTGGTAACCAATTTCCTAATTATGACAAGTTGAGATAGCTATTACTTTATAATATATTCGCTACTTTGTTTATTATGGTTACAACAAGCACAGGCTGTGATATCAAAGCTGACTCCCTTCGAAGCGAACGCAATCATTAATGCTATTTCCGAAAGAAATTACTTTAAGGTTTCGTAACATTTTAAGGCATTGAAAATGGTTGCCATAGAATTATTAGTTTTCTGTTCTTGGCCGTGACTATTATTAGGATCCGTAGTTCGATAGTTATAGACTTTAGATTTAACCTCGTTCCCAAAGTTTCTTCGGGAAAGTCACAAGATTTCCTGGGAACGGGGTTGCAGTTTGGACGACGATATATAAAAAGTAGACAACATGCGCTGGGAACGAGGGTGGGGTAGACTTTGTATTTGTCGTTAATTTTAAGCCTCAATTTTTACAAAAAGAAATGAGGTTTATTTTGCTTTATCGAATACAATTTACTTTCTCTCTTTCTACTTACATATAAAATATTAATTGTTGTCCGGGTGTAATTAATAGGATAAGTCTACTTTATAGAAATACCTATAAGCTTACATAAAGAATATAAAATATTTTCTATATCATATTTCATACATATACAACAAGTTATACAGATCAGTCAACTCACTTAAATTCATTGTGCGGCAGGGTAGAGAAAAATGAATGCATTGATTGATAACCTCAGACAATGTGTTTCCCGTAAACTAGACTGCGGTTTTGAAGCAACATCTTAATTATGATTAGAATTTGTGTTTTGAACTGAAGAGATGAACGTGTTAACCAACCTCGTCCGCAGTGCTCTTCTGCTTGATATTCTGATGGGACAACTCCGACCCCTTGTCGCCAGGGTTTTTTGCCTTTTTCATTTGAGAGATGACGTCGAAAAATATTTTTCGTCGTCTTCTCTCTCATATCAAAAACACAAAAAAAACCTGGGGACGAGGATGGGACAACTCCTATTACGGACCCGTCCCGTCTGTATATCATAGGTGCAGAAGAACCGTTGGGACGCAGTTGCGTCTTGTGGTTTTAAAACTACCTCGTCTATTTTTACCAGAGATCTCCAGGAAGTTAGTTAATAAGACTAAAAAAAAGAATTTTTATTCACATGAGATGTGTCAAAATTTTAGGATTAGAACCAATTCATGTCCAGTGTTTAATTCATGCGTTTTTTGAAAATGCGTCGCTAAGATGCTGATGACATCAAAACACATCTCGATTTCAATTATACACTATGGATAAACAATTCACAGGTTGAAGAGTTAACTGTGTCATATGTTATTACGAAGTTAGTTCTCCGTGCTCTGTATATTTCGCAAGAGTCCTGCAAACCCAACATTGTTTGGGGTGTAATAGCCGAGTCTTGTAATCTGCAAAAACTTTAGTGATACAGTGGAATACGTATTATAATTGTCCGTTTTATGTAGGTGTCTGCTTCATAGAGGTTTTTCTGTAAATGTTTCGCCTGAAATCAACGAATCCCAAGTTGGCATACCATAATTCTTCAAATTTACGTCGTCGTCTAATTATAATGCGGGTTGACTTTTTCCAATTAGACAAAAATAAAATCGACACATTTTCGCGTTTTTATCGTTTCTTTTTCTTTTCTCTTTTATAATAGGAAACATTACAAAATAAAGGGTTCGTCTCCTTCGACTTAATCGTCATCTTAATGTTTTCTCCATACAACTTTTGTAAAAAGAGCTTTTGTCTTTTGTTACAACACCACCGATATTAAGAATCCTATTTACCATATCAACGGCGGATGAAATTTTTAATTTAGTGCGATAATGATCAAATTTTTCTCTAATTAGTGCGGACTTAGGATGATGACACAACGGCAATTTATCTCCTATAATTATTAGTACGGCATGCCCAAAATATTTATTTTTATGGCCACACTAAATTAGAAGAATTATAGTTATGTCCGTGTATATAGAAATGTCCGCTTTAGATAGATTGTACTCTACCCTTGGCTTTTAAGTTTATTTCTTCTTGACGTATGCAAAATCATTTATTTTTTGATATATTGCGCGAAATTTATCAAGAAAAAAAAAATATTGCAAATTTTTTTCTAAAAAATGGGAAACGACTCGAGGCATATTCGATCTCGTTCTTTGGACTTCTTCTTTGCTTTCATATATGAGTGCTGGCGCTGCGTTAGCCACAACAGAAAGCAAAGAAGAAGTCCTGTAAACGAAATTGAATATGATGTACATACATGAAAAAATGTTTTTAGGATTTTAATGGAAAAAGAATCAATCTCGTGAAAACAATTTACTTCAGCGTGCTTTTTACACCCCAGTCTAAACCAAAGTTCGTCTCTGTTTTTAAGCGGTATTAAACGGAATATTCAAATAGCTATATACCCCGCACTCCCGCCCTCTTACTCATTCCCCAAATAAACAACAACAACAACAACAACAACAACAAGAAAAAAATGATTTAAATAATCGAGAATCTTCTCTCCTCAAAAATTACTTGACTATAAGTTGTTGAATTGAGGTTCATTTTTTTTGGAATTCATCCATGACGAGAAAATTTCTAGCTGCAATCTGGTACCACTACAACCTCGATCCCAGGGCCTGTAGTGTTTTTTTGGTACGCGTTTTATCATTATATAAAAAAAACGCTACAGGCCCTGGGATTGAGGTTGGTACCACTACACAAACAAACTTTCTAGTTGGAAAGGATTTCGTTAAAAATTACTAAACGAACATGTTTTGTTTTTATCACTCAACTATGGATATGAAGGTGAATGTGACACAACTCAACATAAACGGTCCAATTAGACAAAAATAAAATCGACACATTTTCGCGTTTTTATCGTTTCTTTTTCTTTTCTCTTTTATAATAGGAAACATTACAAAATAAAGGGTTCGTCTCCTTCGACTTAATCGTCATCTTAATGTTTTCTCCATACAACTTTTGTAAAAAGAGCTTTTGTCTTTTGTTACAACACCACCGATATTAAGAATCCTATTTACCATATCAACGGCGGATGAAATTTTTAATTTAGTGCGATAATGATCAAATTTTTCTCTAATTAGTGCGGACTTAGGATGATGACACAACGGCAATTTATCTCCTATAATTATTAGTACGGCATGCCCAAAATATTTATTTTTTTGGCCACACTAAATTAGAAGAATTATAGTTATGTCCGTGTATATAGAAATGTCCGCTTTAGATAGATTGTACTCTACCCTTGGCTTTTAAGTTTATTTCTTCTTGACGTATGCAAAATCATTTATTTTTTGATATATTGCGCGAAATTTATCAAGAAAAAAAAATATTGCAAATTTTTTTCTAAAAAATGGGAAACGACTCGAAGCATATTCGATCTCGTTCTTTGGACTTCTTCTTTGCTTTCATATATGAGTGCTGGCGCTGCGTTAGCCACAACAGAAAGCAAAGAAGAAGTCCTGTAAACGAAATTGAATATGATGTACATACATGAAAAAATGTTTTTAGGATTTTAATGGAAAAAGAATCAATCTCGTGAAAACAATTTACTTCAGCGTGCTTTTTACACCCCAGGCCACTAAAATCTAAACCAAAGTTCGTCTCTGTTTTTAAGCGGTATTAAACGGAATATTCAAATAGCTATATACCCCGCACTCCCGCCCTCTTACTCGTTCCCCAAATAAACAACAACAACAACAACAAGAAAAAAATGATTTAAATAATCGAGAATCTTCTCTCCTCAAAAATTACTTGTCTATAAGTTGTTGAATTGAGGTTCATTTTTTTTGGAATTCATCCATGTCGAGAAAATTTCTAGCTGCAATCTGGTACCACTACAACCTCGATCCCAGGGCCTGTAGTGTTTTTTTGGTACGCGTTTTATCCTTATATAAAAAAAACGCTACAGGCCCTGGGATTGAGGTTGGTACCACTACACAAACAAACTTTCTAGTTGGAAAGGATTTCGTTAAAAATTACTAAACGAACATGTTTTGTTTTTATCACTCAACTATGGATATGAAGGTGAATGTGACACAACTCGACATAAACCATAGAGATATACATAAACTTATATAGCAGACAGACATGCTGGTAAATGAAAACAGGATATGATGCTATCAGTGATAAGCATACGTTACTGGAGTGTTGCCATGTAAATGATTCATGAAATATGGTAAAGCATAAATAAAGCAATAACATATGGCGTTAGAAATCATTTTCAAGAAAGCTCAATGTCAACCGAACATAAAATAAATGAAATGGTCACGTGACCTTATATCTTGGGGCAAAACACACGTGCAAAAAAGGTTGAGGAACGATTGACAAAATAAGGAATGTACATAATTGTTAGTATTGGACATCAAAATGGTGTGCGCAAGTAAACATCACCCAATATGGTGACCAATTAAAAGCGCATGCGCATAAAATTCTAAAAAATAGCGCCAAAAAACCGATAGTAAACTGTATTTCCATTGGTTTAAAGTTGAAAGAATGAAAACATTGTCGAGAAACATATTTGCTTTAAACACGTTCTTTTAACATACCGTGGCTGATACCGACCTTCTTCGACCTATGAGAGACAAACTTATGGTACTCCTCTAACTTACTGCCACGCCCAAACTGGTGTTCACGAAAATCAGTTAAAGCATGTCATATACCTCCATAACAAAAGAGAAACGAAAAGACAACTTCCTACCTATCAGGAAGAAAAGGCCTGGGCATGAACTTGACATGAATCGCTTGCGATTAATATGTTGCGATTAATTTTAATATTAAACTCACTCTAGTAATTGACATCGAAGTCATTAAAATCTTTAAAAGTTCTATTAAGCTAACGTAATTACTGCGAGAGAGTTCTAATATGTCGTAATCAAATGACAAGATTGTTTTGACTTCATTAAAACGTAATTTATGTGACTAATTAAATCAGATGATGTTATTAATGGGATCTGGTCCGTATATTATACACTTACGTATGTATTTTAAAAGATACAAAGAACAATCTTGACAATTGTTATAAACATCAGTGTAGCCTTGTTTCCATAATGAGCAATGGAACAACATCGTTCCCAGGGCATTTTGCCTTGTTGATGAAGTTGATAGCGGCGAAAATTGTTGACCACTCCGTCATAACGGCTCAGGGGCGACAGGACCCTGGGGACGAGGTTGGCAATGGGCGTGCTTTTTTATAACTTTGTTAACAATTTACGCTCAAGTGACATGTGTAGAAACCAACCTTGTTCCCAGGTCTTTTTACTATTTGATAAATTTAAGTCAAAAAAAACCCCGAGGACGATGGAGTTTAGCCCGAGTAACAAAAGTTAGAAAATTCTCTTACAATAAGTTACAACTTTAAAATTATCTAACCTGTTCGAAATCATAATTGAAGTCACTATGAATCATAAAGCAAAATTTCTTTAAAAATAAAATGTTGCACATAAAACAACAAAAACGTGGGTTAACATTGTATTTACTTCGAGAAGACGCTTTAAGTACAGTTTACCGTGTAAACCAGACTTAACATAACTAACTCTTAAAATGGAACAGTTTTCATGGCGTTCTTATCAACACTCAACCAGATCATTTGCAGACAGACTAAGTTTCACAAACTTTCTCGAAATATCTGCATCTCGAATTCTTTCACCATACAAATTTAAATAAAATATTTAAAATACCGCGCAACTTGAACTTTCCTAATTTTTACGTCCTTTACGCCATTTGCGCCATTTGCGCGCCCTAATGCAGCTCTATAATGCATGCATATTGGAATGCGCGACTTGTGTAGTTTTCACATTGTTTACCTGCTCTACTGACCGCAATGTTCTAACGACTTAATGATGTATCTTATTTCGATGAAAATTTTTGTAACGAAATTTTTGTAATAAATATCGTGTTATACTCCAAATGCGAGAACTGAAAGAATTTTTGACTACAAGCCATGGGAGAGCTCCACCATATTAGATGGAGCGTCGGTTAACCACCACACGCGTCGTCCATTTTTAATCAGTCTCTTTTTGAAAATGAAGTGTATTTATAAACGTTTTAACCATGTGATAAATATTTTACAATTTTAAAATGTGTTTATAGTTAGGAAGTCGAGCTAAATAAATCATAATGCTTGAATCACGTATTCAGAAAATAATCAAAACAGTGCACGAGAAGATGTTTAGCGATGTTATGATTAGTTTGACCTTACAATATTCAATCCCTTCCTCTTTCAAAAACAGCAACAAAACGAGATTATAAAATAAGAAACAATAATGTACAGGACAAACAAACAACAAACAAACAAAAAACAACAACAACAACAACAACAACAAAACAATAAGAAATAAACTCACCGTTTCTCAGACACAACTAACAAGCTCCAAAGATAAAAACAACTGAACAAAGTTATTTCAATTACAAGAATAGTATTTCCTATTTTTAATCAAAATAGACCTTTTATAAACTATTTTGCGGGTTGGTGAATAGATCAGTTTTTTAATATATGTCATGGATACGTCATATCATTTGGAACGCAGTTGGGTTGCGTCCGGTATAATGTGCATTTCTGTAGTTAGCTATCTTGAGCTAATTAAGCTTTCTTCAACTGACATGCTATCGAGTTGACTTGGAACAACCTCAGCCTAAATTCACAACCTTGTTTCCAGGACTTTTTCTCTATCTTTCTCACTTGGGCATAAAAAACAAAAGGCCGTAGCAGCCTAGATGGAAGGGGAAGAAGTTTTACCCAATCTAGGTTATTAAGATTGGGCGTATTTTCTAGATGTTCACCTATCTACACCACTATGAGAATGCGTGACATGGACCCTGATCGCAATTGTACCCAGGGCTTAAACTTTGACATTTTAATTGACACTGTGATAATAAACTTATAAAATTAAGCGTTCTTGAATTAACAAGGTTTGATTTTGAAAACTGTCATTCGGAATTCTGTCAATGCAGCAGAACATTTAAGTCGCACTATGTTCCGCGGACGTAGTTGTACGCACACGTGTTAATTAGAGCTATCGGTATCTGGTTAATAAAGGCTAATCGTGCTAATTACTGCATCAAAAGATAAAACGCCATCCATTCTATGATCACATCTTTGAGTTGATGTCATAGCAACATCTGTTTTGTTTACCTATTTTTTCTCTAGATGTTTCCTTTTATCACGCCTAAAGTGAATGCACTTATGGGATATTTGCCCACTGTTTTTACCTGTATAAGACGGTTTGCCGGTCGACCGTGTGTATATACATCGTTTGTGATAACCCATGTGGATACTGATAGCTGTAAAACTGATAGCTTTAAAAGCAGTTATGAATGGGAAATTACTGACTTAGTCCTTAGACTTTACTGGGAAAGTGCTTGAAATAAAAAGTAAAAGGGAATAATCCTTGTTGGGATTGACAATGTCATTTGTTTTGTACAAAAGTTATAATAGCTTAATAGCAACATGCAAAAAAGGCGCCCCATAAACAGTTTTATATTCTTATCGAATTTTTGTGTATTTTGTTCTACCATTTTTTTATGTAAAGGCAATGTTAGGGTAAAAAATAGCAAAACTTAGGGGATTTAGTACTAAGTTGTTTTTTTATAAATAAAATGCATACTTACATCACTGCTTATTTCAGAATTACGTTTTTTAGGTTTTTGAACATACTCATCCATGTTTCTTGAACGGGGTCGTGGTCTGTTAATTGCACGCCTATTTCGCAAAGCAACTGGAATGTCATCGTAGTTTCCACTTCCTTGAAGTAATTCAGGATCACTGAGTGCATCCTGTAGGGGGGATGGTTGGTCACTTGTTGCTGCATGGTTGAATCAAATACAGACTTTTTTTTCTATAAAAATAGATTCAATTAAAGCAATGCGACTTGCGACCTTGTTACCAGTTTCCTTTTAAGAAATCAAACAGTATATACTTAAAACGAAAGAGGGAAGACCTGGGAACAAGGCTGTGTTTTCTCAGTCTTGTCGTGTTTCAGAACGTGTGGGTACACACAAAAAAATAACTTCATCAAAATGAAGAACTTATTACTTTAAAATTATATTTTGGTGAAGGTTTCGCGTTGTCTCTTTCAGGTCACTGGAATCTGGAGCCTTTCATCTACCTCTCGAGTTTCACTGAGCGCGTGCAAAAAAAAAAAATCCTGTATTTAAGGAAATAAAATCAAAACAAACAAACACAAAAGAAAGAAAAACTTACGTATTAATTCTCACCAACAAATAAAAATTAAAGTTTTAATAAAAAAAATCCCAGCTCTTCTTCACTCCGGTTTGTGAAAACTTCACAACATTTGGAACACAGCTAACTATAAAAACACGTTGCTAACCACAAAAATGTCTTCTTCTTTCATTATTTACGAGATCCCGGGCTTCATTGTGTTCAACTTTTCAAAAAGATATTTTCAAAAAGAAAACGATCATTTTCCTCGCAGAAAGATGATTAATATTTTATATTTTTTTACACTTTTTTACAATTCAGTTGAGTTCAGTCATAGCTCGTAAAACAGTCTACTTTAGCAGATATAAAAATCTTTATCCTGGTCACAGAAAAGTTTAATCCCAATTTAATTTTTTCCACCCGTGTATATAATTGGTCCAAGCGTTTTATAAGAACAAATACAAGAACATGAGGTTAAAAATTAAGAAGCGTTAAAAAAAATTCAGCTGTATAAAATTGATTCACAAAAAATGTCTCGTTATTTCAAACACACTCTTCCTCGTAAATTTCCCTCGAAACTAACATTTTGGTCCCCGGCCTGTTTCTCTCTCCCTATGTACCCCCTCTCTATCTCGAATAAATTTTCCGTTCCCTTGCGCGAGCACAAGATAGACCGATATCTGGACAAAGAAAATTGGAAAATAGGTCCTGTTGAAATGTCATCGGATATCACATGTAGCTTTAAAGAAACGAGATGTTCGTGGGACGGTAAACAAAAACAAATAGCTGAACAAGAAATCTGCTTCTTTAATTTTTAATATACATTTTTGGTATTGTAATAATGTCTTACAAAGTTTTCGTAGACCATAGATGGAATTAAGCTTGTGTAAAAATGATGCTTTGTGCACGTAAACAGTAGTTTTTATAAACGAACTCACTTGTCTGGTTAAAATCTTCAAAAATGTCAAGAGAATAAAACAGAACAAACTATTTATAATATGACTGTGGATAATTTCCAGACCGTCCTTGATTGGACCAATCCTGTCCCGTTGGTATTGCATTGTTCCTCCAATCAGCTTGCGAGCGAATAGAAATACCTTGCTGGGGCGCAGTGACCCTTGTCATTCCTGACGATTGCAAATCAGCTTGTCTTGGCGCGTTAGCTTGAGCGCTCTGAAGTCCGGTCGAAATTTGTGTGGGAATAGTTTGAAATTGATTTTGAGAATGTGGAATATATGCAGCACCTTGGAACTGAGGTTGAGTGAGTGTTATACCCTGTGGTAGAGATGAAAACTGAGCCTGTGCACCCATTAGTAAAGGCACGCGGTTAGGGTCGACAACAATAGGCTGCTGTGTGCCCGGTTGCAAACCGGTCAAAACAACAGCATTTCCAAGTCCTGTTGATTGTGCCGTGTTTTGCATGCTTATACCAGGTTGGACGATCATACCGGGTGGAGCATTAAGAAAAGGCATGCGTACAACACCCTGTTGCCTCATCAGTTCCGAATCGGGTATGCTGGATCCTTCCTTTTCGTGCCTGTGTTTTATGTGCGCAATGAGATCACGCTGAGAAAGATAACTTCTTCGGCATCCAGATACACCATTACGGCTTCCACCAAAAGAACAAACGAAGATTTGACCGATGCCTGCAGGTTCGATACGATCGATACGATCATCACATCTATAAAAATGTTAGATAGTGAAATATCATATTTATTTATAACTGTGTTTTTGAAAAGGGGTAAGAATTATTTGTATCCAATTTTAGTGTGGATTTAATTTGGTCAAGACATATCTTTTGTAAACATTTACGCATAAAAACTTTATCATTTTTGAATACACGAAATTTTCGCAGTTAATTTTAAGACCTCAGGAGCTTTATTGGATAACCAAACAAAATTGCATTAGTTGTTAAATACCCTTAAATAAGCATTTAATGCCAATTTACGAAAGATTATATTTACAATGCAAAAAAATACTGTCAGGAAATTCATTCATATTCATTCTCGTCAAAACTGGCGTGGTGACTTAATTCCTCGCGTTAGACTCGTTATTTTCGGACCGTATTAAAATTGAATTTATCAAAATTATTTAAAAAAATTCGGTTCTTAAAATATTTACGAAATATTCGTGCCATTCGCGAATGGTTATTCCCCAAATTTTACGAATACTGACTGCTTTTTGCGAAAGTTTCGCGAGAATCTTTTTTCTGTTACTCATTATGTTTACGTAACTAAAAACGTGGAAAAAAATCAAGTGGAGGGTAACCGGAAATAAATTCGTGAAGACGAATCAAAAATGTGACGCTCTTACCTGGAGCATGCGCCGTTTGACTCTTCTGCACAAGATAAACAAAAAACATGTTTACAAGGACTCTAAATAAATAAATAAACAAATAAACAATTAAACAAATACAAGTTTAAAAATATAAACTTTACATCTTAATGGTCACACGCGAATATGAAACGAGCATAAACAATTTACACAAACATGAAAACCCTTTTTACGGTTAATTTGGAGTAGTTAAGGCCTGTTGCTTAGCAGTATAATTTTGCTTAAACATGAAATCAACTGAAATTTGTGAACAATCATCTGTTCTCAGGTTATAGTTCATCTATATAGAAAAGAAACAAATAAATTTTCTATTTATCGCGTGTGACCAATAAACAAAAAAAAAATTGCACCGATATAAAACATTGTTTTCTTGCAGGAAGTCAGGCTTATCCTATTTATATGCAACACAAAATAATGAACAAAGTCAATATGTTTTGCAAAAATTAAATGAACAAAATAAGTCATGTGAAAATAAAACTCTTAACTTACAAGTCTTCCATAGATCAGAATGGGTAATGTACAAATTTCACAGATGTGAATCATCGGGTTTTGTACCTTCTCACCAACTAATAATACCTACAAAGAAATCAAACCTGAACATTTCTATAACAGTGTCTATCGTTACACATCCACCATATCGCGTTAATACGTTGTTTCGTAATACTGCCGAAATTTTGATCACCAGATCATGTATTTTGACAAACGGTTACGGAAATATTGTGGTTTCAAGGGTTTTTAATGACGTCACAAACCCGTCCATTCCGAAACGGATTCTTTGCACTGAGTGGGTAACTAGGGGCCACCTAGGACTAAATTGGGTAATTTTCCCAAACATAGGTATGCGAATCCGATTCGCAATGGACGGGTACTCAAGTTTGGAAAATAGCCCAATTTGGTAAAAGATGACTGACGTCACCACCCCGCTTTTCAAGTTCTCCACACTGACATGACAAAAAATCATCAATTCTGTTAATAACACAATCCGAGAATATGACACTACAAGGTTGAATGTATCAGACATTTAGGCTTTAACCTAGTGCACTACCGTTATAAGCCCCTTCCTTCCAATAATTAGGGGGTAACTTAGTTGAATACAATACTTGTATGAAGAAACACATTCTATATATATTAACCCTCACTTATTTTTATGAAACTAACCTGACAACAATATCAAACTCAACAAATTTTTAAACGGTTAATGAAGAAATTTCTCCTTGAATTTAATTTTGTTTTAGATTTTCCTCAAATATATTAAACAATTTTATAGCGTTATTGTTTTGTGGTATTAAAAATATATTTCAATATTAGGCAATAAGTTAATTCACCCCCTCCACTTCTAATAATTCCCCTGCCAATAAGCCGCACCCACCAAACAAACTCCTTATGGCTTTAACAAGTATAGTATTTGACTGAACGATTTTTGTATACAATAACTTTACCTTGTGTGACCAGTCAAGTTCCTCATCCTCCCTATCGTCTTCATCAGTGGTATCTTTCCGCTTTTCTGAAGATGACTTACTACGTCTTGAACTCTTACTTTCAATATCTTTATAAATAAATAAATAAAAAATAGTCATGTTACCCAATTTTGCCGGTTAGTACTTTCTTATTCTTTGTTTAAGAGTTGTATAAAGAGAAAAATAATAATCATATAAAAGAGTTGAAAAAGTTTACAAATTTCCATATATGCACATGCATGTTGAAAGGCAAAAAATAAGTAACATTAAGGCAAAATCACTATATTCACCATAATTTATAGATTTTAAGGAATAAAAGACCGAAAAGGAACTGGTATTGATTTTCTTAACTATTATTTTTTTCTTTTTCAAAGTAGGTTTTAATTATATGAGATTTTTAATTTGATTTCTTCCCTCATTGCAATATGCTGCTTATCTACTTTGCATGTACATATGCGTGCACATGTCCGTTGATGTCCAAAATCAAAACACAAAATTTTGCTAATTTATAAACAAGTACTTAAGAAAAATACCTTTCAAGAGAAATTTTTGCAAATAGTCTTTAATAATTTTGCCTGATAAGTAACTTTCGAGATGTTAATATTATTAATTATTATAATTAATTAATTTCTTTCTTAGTTTAGTTGTCCTGCCTATTGTTTTTTTTTTGTCACAACTAAAATACTGATCATTGTGCAAAACAAAGGAATAAGGATAAAAGAGATCGAAAGAATTTTCTTTTTTGTCAAAGAATTAATTTTTGCGAAAAGCCTATTTCAACACAATTCACAGGAACAAACTTTTGCCTTTTTAAAATTATTTTCAGGGGCTAACTTTCCCATTTTGTTCATATAGTGTCTTTTGGAAAAGTTTCTTTCTTTAACGTAATTTAAGGATTAATTTTTGTACTTTTAATCACACACACAAAATCTCACTACCTTCACCATCACCACGGTCCCTTCTATCTTTTCTTGATTTGCTGGATTTCACAGAAGATTTAGTTTTTAGCTTTGTTTTTTTTGTTAAGTTTAAAGATATGGACTTTCTGACAGCTTGCGGTGCTCCACTGTTTTGCTGTCCATCAGCATCAAGTTCGAGATCTACAACAATAAAATAATTTTGTCAAATCTAAAATAAAAAAACTAAGAATAACTTAAACCTAAAAACCCTTAAAAATTGGTTAGCATCATTTCTTACTATAAAAAAGAGTCGGTCAGTTAGTTGGTTGAACATTTCTCTCAAAAGATTCAAAGCACTGGTGTGTCACAATCATATTCATATTCATATTTTAATTATATTGTAAACCTTGGCTGTACTTAGCCTCCACTTCAAGTTCAATGTTTATCTATAACATCATTCCAGTGGATTTTATTATTTTGAATAAAATATTGGTTTATGATGCAAGAAATATATAACAGAGACTTAAAAACAAACCGGAAAGCATGCTAAGAAACCAATCCACTTTCACCTATGTGTGACAAGGATGCCAATATGAAAGGCAAAATCACATACCGAAGTAACGGAATGTACACTTAGATAGACCCCCTGATCAGGATCATTCCGACGCTGATCATTTGATTGGTTATTTTTGCAAACTTCCTGACTGGGATTTCACCTTTCAAAAGTTTGTTGTTCTGGAACTTCTGACCAACCTTTTTTTGACGGTGGTCCTAAAGCCAGCAGAAGTTGATTTTCTGGTTAGCGTGTCCCACCCAAAACTTGGACATGGCATGCATTCTATTGACGAAAAACTGCAGAACACATTCGTTTTTTCAAAAATTTTTGATATTGAAAATGTTCTCTTTCATTTTTTCTAAGCGTTCCAGCTAATTTTCTGTTACTTTTGTCAGCTAATTAATTGTTATTAATTGTTATTAATTGTTATTAATTTAACCTGTTTTTGTCAGACAAAACTTCATGAAACCAACACAAAATATTCTATGAAACTCATCACATCAAATTGTGGACAAAATATAATAAAACAAGACAACTTTGAAGTTCGTCACCACAAGTGATTACATAGGCTATTTCTATATTAGAGTCACACGTTTTGAACTTGTTAATTCTTACAGAAGATTTCGTATTTTAGGTTATATTTGGTTAAATCTATACTCTTGAAATGTTTTTTTAAATTTGGTGGGCTCTGTATGCCCTGACGTGGATTATTTCGTTTTGCTGGATCACTACAGAATACCACTAGTAATTCTAAATGTTGTCCACCTGGCCTACCCATGCTCAAAAGTAGCGATTTTTACTGGGCCTGCTGGTTGTGGATTATATTAACCATTTGATACATTTGATCATGTATAAAAATGAACAAAAAAATTACAATTGCAGTCACAATGATAGTATTTACGTTCTGAGATCAAACATAAGAAAGAGGGAGATTGACTAGAATGGGACAGAAAAGCACTCATCCACTAGCAAGAAGATAGGTGCTAGCAGACATGCTTACAAAAATATCAATTTTCCTTCACCTAAACAGTTGATAGATTAAATACTCCAGAACCACTTATCATACACTAATACTAGCTAGATAGAATTGACATTAAAATATGATATATAATCCACCTAAAGCATATATATACTATCCGTAGTACTGGATTATCTAAACAAACGGCTCTCATGATTACCTTGCAGCTCTGTTTACTACATAACTCTATGGTTTTGACTATAAACCATCCCTTAAAACAACTTTGCAAAAATGCAAGTGAACAAGGCAGGTATTTGTTCAAGGTCGACCAACAAGAAATCGGGTGAATGTCCTAGTTGCGCGATTTACGTCAAAATTCTGTGATGTGTTTATTTTAATGTGAGATCCACTAGAGATTTTTAAAGGATATTTTATGAATAAAATGGTGGCAATACTTGCCGACTTGTCCCAGATGTAGTTAGTAGCTGCTTTAAACATCGCCATGTATCTTTTTTACTGCTCAAGAAGTAGGTGCAACATTAGGGAATTTAGTAAAGCGAATTAACAATAGCACACAAATTTGTTCTTAAAAATATTCATATTTATATATATTCGCAAGCCCGTCTATTTTAATAATAATATATGCTTGTTTTGTATTTAACGACTGATTACATACTCCCATCACCCATAGAGAGCTACAAGCGATGTTTGGGCTGTCTGTTTTGCAAAATACACAAGTTTCAGTACTGGTGAAATTGGTAATATGGTAGATTCTAGACTTAAGGCTAAGGATAGCATGTCATAGCCATGCAGTCTTGCTAGTAAACAGAAAAAGTTGGCGATAAAAGTGAAATGACGTAATTAAGACGTTTGTATAATACAGACAGGGTATATAGTGTGATTTTTCCCACCTTAGCTATAGCTATAACTATTCTAGTGATAAAAAAATTTATGCTGGGTCTCTGAGCTAGCATATATAGTAAAAAGTTTCAAGTTATGTCGGGGATGGAGTTGTCAAATCGGCAATCATGTACTAAATTTTATAAGTAGACGTGTTGTCACATGATATGGTTCTGTGCTCACATTCGGATGGGATAACAGGGACATTTCACAGGCAAATCTTCACAGTAGAACCTTTAATTAAAAAGAAACTTACAGGAAAGCACACTTTAAAATGTAGCCAATTGGTGTAGTTACCCAATATCATATTAAAGATTTGAAGTCAGAAAAGAAAGAGATCCTTGAATGATCCAGTCTTAAATTTATGAAGATTTTACCATATAAACAGCATGGCTACAGCATGCTTAACCCTAGTCCATGATGGTGGCTGTAATACAAAATAATCTGTTTACTGGCCCGTGGTTGACTTAAACAGTATCATATATACAGTATAACTATGCTGTGTTATATTTTAAATACTAATAAACGGCTTTTATTCCCTAGTCCCATTGCCTTCTTATTTTAATAAAAGGAGTAACTTAATATTTAGCTTTGTTGATAAAACCATGTTTATTCAGCGAAGGGTTTAGAAGATAGCAAGGTATATATCTTAATTTGCCTGCAAACAGCCATATTAAAATGTACAAGCAGGGGAACCGGCCATCGAAACGCTGGGTTAAAGCACAAGTAAAAGTGTTACCCAGGTTGAACACCCGGTGTAGCAATTAATAAGAACTATAAACTATGCCACACATTCAGATGAAGCGCTCTAGTACAGGTATGCAGTATGTTATAAATGGAGTAAAGTGCAGACAACATTATGGTATTTAGCTGTATAGCGCGTACGCGGAAGCTTACATTCAGACTGTACTGTAGATCGTCCACCAAGCACGCTGGTCCACAAAGGCAGTACTGGAGTCTTTAAAGCTCCCATTTGAGGTAGCTTCAGAAACCTTTTTTGAAATTATTGCCAAACTGGACGACAGCCTTATGTGGGGATAAAACCCACAACCACTTGGACATGAGTCGAACGCTCTACGGACTGTGCTACTATTCCCCATTTAAAAAAAAAATTATTTGTCAATTTATGTCTGTGTTTGTTCAATTTTTAAGAAAAGCAGAATTTATTGCTCATTATAGCTATTTTGTAATAGATTATATTTAGAGAATTCATGATTTATTCTCCTCCATACATTTTTTGTTTTCTTTAGTCCTCTCCTATAGACACAGTTAGTGTGTTGCCCATTTTACAATGACAGTCTTTTTAAAAGCATGGGAATTATTTGTCAATAGTTAGGCCTGTCCCATGACACATTTTCTAAAATTGAAAGAGTCCTTTGTGTACAGTTCAGTTTGTCCTATCCGATGACGCAGTTTTTAAAAGTGCGATATTCATTTGTCAATAGTTGGGCCTGTACCAAACTAAGACGAACTTGCATACATTTGTCCAAAGTTGGGCTGGGCCGGTCAATAGATGGGCCATCCCAACTGCGAATGCACTGACCCTTTTGACAGGCTGTCCTGTCTAAAGACGGGCCAGTCCCGCGTCCAAAGTTGGGTCAGTGTTCGTAGTTGGGTCAGAACAGTATCAGCATAAATAACGAGGGTGCCAATAAGCCACATACGCCTTAAAAAGTGCGGGCATTTTTGGGCGAGTTCGGCATTTTTTCAAAAAAATTCAAGTATTCGCCCGCAAAAAAACTGCATAGACCCGAACAATGCCCGAAAAAAGGGCCTTATTCCAACTGTCGTCCGCATGGTATGTTAGGGACCGTCTCCACCATCGTTTCACATTTTATACAAATTGAAACAAAGATCTATGGCGATCTTTTCGCTTTCTACGATCCCGCTTTCATGATTTTTAAACAATCCACGGCGATCTTTTCACTTTCTATGATCTCGATTTGTTATTTTTATGACGAAGAATGCAGACATTTACATAATTTGATAGTTAATTTCTTTAGAAATCAGCGATGTGTGATAAACATGTGTTAAATTAGAAGCGATTTTGAAACGATTTGAACTGAAACGAATTTAACAAAGTGTTGAAACGAATTAATTTTAATTTTTTTGAAACGATTGGAAAACGAATGCGAAACTATTTGGAAATGATTACGAAACGATTTTCAATTCAACGAAGCATTTGAAACTATTTTGAAACGAATCTAAACGAATTTGGAACGGTTTTTTTGGATTTTTTTTTCAAAAATTTGTTTCAAAATCGTAGCTATATAGAGATCGTTTCAAATATAATATTATACGAATTGAAACGATCGTGGAGACGATCCCTTACAAGGAATTGCATTTTGCGAATGCTCCGGGTGAGTCCGGAAACTTGTGGGCGGTTTCGGAGGACAACCGCCAATTTAATTCGAAAAGTCGCCCTCTCCATAATTAAAAGATTTCCTTGACTCATTGGGTCTGGAATTTTTTTGAGTTTGTGGAAAAGCACATCTTGGAAGAGAAACAAACAGAAGAGAAGATTTCTGAGGATAGAAGAGAAGTCTTTTGACAAAGAGGAGAATTGTTTTTATGAGAGAAGTGAGCCATAGGGGCCATCGTATACATCCCGTCTGCCAGAACGCCAGCCAGCCAAGAGTTTGTGAAAAGAATGTCTTTACTGCGAAGTCAGGTGAGTAAAACATGGGTCATAATAATCATCTGACGCTCCCATGCCATATCCGCTAATGTTACAGCATGAAAACGTTTCACCAAAGTATAAAAATTTAATGTTTACCTTCCATTCTCTACTGGGTCTTGCGCTGCTGAGCTGCTGATTGATGTTTATGGCAAGGTGGATGTTTTGAGGATGTTCTGGACCGTAAGAACGGCCAAAGTAACATTTTTGTCTTTAAAATTTAAAACTTTACTAAAATTTTACAAGTTTAAAGGAATTACGGCAAATTCCTCTTGAATATTGTCACAAATGAATGCAAAATATAATTCTAAGCGGAAAATAGTCTGATATTCACGTTGTAAAAGATCAGTATTAGTAAAGAATATCTAATTTGAGACAATTTTCTCCTTAGTTTTAAAAGGTCATTAACCAGGGCCCTTCTTTTTAGTTCTTTCCGTTTGCTTGCGATCACACAAGAACGAACACACGTCCATACGCCGCAATCGATTGTGTTTACGCTTCGTGAATTCATTTGTACTTATTTCATTTTACACAAACAAGATGAGTGGAAGACAAGGTATTTTCTTTTCTCTAATTATATAGCTATTTACTAACAATGCTAGCGAGTCTGTAGTTTTACAATTTTGACAATTTGACCCTTCAAATGATTCTTAATCAATATATTAAGGGTTGCAGAGCAGAAAGTCCCCCTGTGTTCGCAAAAAATATTGTAAATTATGCACCACAGATAAGGCCAAAGATAGGGGGTTGATGCAGTGCTTTTTTTATCCACCAAAAAACAACCCCGTTTCCTTGCCTGTCTATTTTCTACCAGGGGACGGGATAAACCTATATGTATCACTGTTTGTACTTGCTAGCAACAAGGTTGGCTCCAATAACAGAGTCTAGACTGGCCTTGTTTCCAGTGCCGTGTTGGGGTGTCAGGAAAAAGATTGTGGCGCCGTAGATTAGTGGTTAGGCCGCAATCGCAAATATGTTTGGTTCAGGTTGCATGAACCTTCAAATCTAGGGGCGGGCGGGTGGTACAATGACCTATCGGGTTTTTCTCCAAAATTATTGCAAAAAAAAAAAGCAGAAACGATCTTTTGCAGGTACCATGCGTATGATAAAAATATATTGTTTCGTTTTGAATTTATTTATTATTATCAGTCAATCAAAAGATTTATTATACAAGTGGTCTAGTAACAAAGTTGTCCATGCACGCTTGTATTCTAGAAGTCATTGATGGAACGAACTCCGCTAACAGCGCTTCCAAATTGTTTGTAGGTTGTGGTGGTGCGATCGGGCTTGAGTTGGTCATTCTAAAAACAGTAAAGAAGTTGAAATGGGAATAGTTATCAGAGAATATTCAATTTGATGTTACTCACAAAGGGGCCAAGCAAATTTTATTTTAATATTTCCACCCCTCCGCCCCTAAAATTATCGGGGTTTTTAGTTTCGAAGTTGGGGCGGGCGGGTGACCCGAACCAGGCATATTTGCGATTGCGTCCTTATAGTTCTCGTACTCTGTGTGGGAGACCAAGGGTTCGATTCCTCTTGACAGCGATTCAACATGGGCGAGTGAATGTTACCATAGCCCCGGGTTAACCCAAGCCATGTGAGGGAAATTGGGGAGATGGCACACTGTGTGGGCCGTTGGATGTTGCCGGGAGTTGTCTAGTAGAGCGCAGGTCCTAAATGGGTCTGCGTAGCTCAAAAAATGAGCATTAAATACTCTAGGACTCTCCATCTAAGCCATGGCCCCTCCTGGAAATAATAGACGGTATATCCCTCGATATTTGTGAGGCTAGCCATGTAAAATATGCACATCTATCTATCTATCTATTCAAGATGTCCATCAGGATCTAAAAAAACTTCCTCAATACAAAGGGCATTCCTTTTCAGTGAGTAAAGATTAAATTTTCTTGCAATGTGTATGTACCTTACACACATATTGCAAGAAAATTAATCTTTTCAGATTTTCACAAAATTTACATCACAAAAAATTAGCTTCCTCTTCTTTCCTGATTTGCCATAAACAAACCGACATTTCCGTTTTTGTTTTATAAGTCCAACATCATTTTATACCTCAGGTTCCCTTTAAGTTTTATGGCTATGGAAACAAATTTATTAATTTGGTGATTGAAAATTCCTTGCAAAACCCAACAAACTGACTTTGGACTTCAGGATGCAAACATAAATAGCGGCCTAAGCACTTAAATAAAATATTCTTTTATTGTAAGTGTTTAAAACTGTTGCTTATTTATTATTTGTTTTTATTTGAAAATTCATTGTACGTTTATGACTGAGGCATGAAATATATTTGATTGATTGAATTTGATTGGTTGATTAATTGATTGTATGAATGTAATATGTTTCTTAAAAATGTTTGAGATTTTTTCAGCAAAAATTTCTGCGCCTATGTCCATTGTTTCATCCCTATGGTTTTTTATACTCTACTTTCTTGTAAACAAGCTTGCATAATAAAATCAGCAACAAGAGGTTGTCACTTCGTTTGACTTTGTGTACCATATCTACAAAAAGGATCTGACAACAAAAACTTAGTAGCTTCACAGTCTTGGAAGTTTGACTTTTAAATGTTTTTGTGTTTTAGGTGGAAAGAAGAAGCCGCTAAAAGCCCCCAAGAAAGAAAAGGAAGATTTGGATGAGGTCTTTGTTAAACCCTTTTTATTTACAAAAATGTCTGTATATAATATATTTATATACTATGTTGGTCACTGATGGAGATCAGTAGCTCCTATTTATCAGTAGCTCAGTCAGTAGAGCACTCAACTCAAATCCAAGAGGGGTATAATTCTCTAAATTAGCCATAAATCACTAAATTTTTGTACATCTTTCTAAAGAATTTGAAGAATGTAAAAAGTTCATTGTAAAATTTTTAAGAACTAAAATAGGATTTGAGAAGTTGTGGACACCATGTTTGTAGTGTATATCCACTTTTGCTGTTGTTAGGAAGACGTTGCTTTTAAACAAAAACAAAGAGAAGACCAAAAGAAGTTAGATGAATTGAAAAAGAAGGCAGCAGGAAAAGGCCCTCTGAGTAAGTTTATGTATTTACCTTATATTGTTATCGACATTAAAAATTACATTGAAACATTGTACAGCATCATTACATAAATTTTTTGAAGCAAATTAAATTTATTTCGCTTGGTCCTAATTTTTCTTGTTTTCCAAAAGAAATATGTGAAACCTGTTACAGTATTGTATTCTTCACTTTTTTTCTTTATAGCAAGTGGCGGTATAAAGAAGTCAGGGAAGAAGTAACATTTGTATAAATCTGTTTTTAACAAAATTTTGACAAAAATACGAATGTTTTTTTGCGTGGTGAGCTTCATGTATTTGTTATGCATAAAAATAGTATTGTAAGCATTATTGGGTCAGCGCTGTGATTATATGTGTGGATGACAATAGAAAGCTTAACAGAACATTAAAGTCACTTATTTTCTTCAATAAAACCCCCTTCCGATTGTTTTTTTAACGTGTTCTTCATTCTTCATTCTTCATATGCTTTATTTAAACAGTTTATCGAAAAGCGCCCCCACGGACCTATTTATGCTTTTTGGTTTGACTTTACGATTGCTATAGTGTGTAGATTTTGTGCCACCTGAGATCGTTGGTAGATTGGCTAATCGATGATAGCCTTTCGAGGTGTAAGTTCGTGGGCTCAAAGCTTGACCGAGTAATGTCAGAATTATTTTAAATCGCTAACCTACAAATTTAAATATTCTGCAAATATATATCTTTAGAGAGATATTTAAAAAAAATTAGTCGGTAAACTGTCGCGAATTACACGATATTTTTAGCCTTTTTTGCTAAACTTGTCTAAAAACTCTAAAATAAAATTTTCTATTAAAGTTAGAAGTTGCCCTTTTTTTAACTAGTGTGGAAATATAAACTGTCCAATGTTTCTCGCTTGATTAAGAGCAAGTTTTGCCATTTATGATGTTTTTTTCACGCAAACACGAAAAACAAGCTACTGAAGAAACAACTTTGTATATATCTGAAAAACCTAGTGTTGATGCATCGTCCACACCAACACCATACATACATACAACATACGCGATGACTTCCAATACTCGCTTTTTCTTCTAAGAATATCAAAATACTAACCAGGATCTATTATTCATTATTGCTATTGTTTTAAACCTATTCTTTTCAACTTGAAATCTCAGCTTGATATTCCATATTTTCATATAAAAATCGGGTATGACTGCTTCGCCTGGTTTGATCTCTTCTTTATTAACTCTGATCAATTACCGAATACTGAATACATTTTCCAAACAACGCCCACACGTCCTCCACCGCCATTTAACCCAACGCCCCCGTTTGTTTATTTCTCTATAGATAGTAGCTACGACAAATGTGTATGTAAGCCAACCTAGTTCCCTGGGCAACATCTCGTTTTTTTATATCCTACCGTATCGGAAATTGCCCTGAGAACGTTGTTGCTATATGAGCCAATACTTACCCTGGTGTGTAATGGTTCGTTACGTCTTCAAAAGACGTGTTGCCGTTAAACGTCTTATAAATCTTATTTAATTTTTATTTATCTAAAAAATGGAAAAATTGGAAAGGCGTTTATTTAACTCTCCGCTTTGCTCTTTCGATCGCACATTCAAGCAACTCGTTCACTGGACAAATGTTGTTTCTACTTTTTCCTGTATGTGAAACTGGTATTATTAACCGTACGTTACTTTTTCGTGACTTTAATATATCATGCTACATCTATTAACTCTTGCCCTTTAACTTTTGTTCTTATCTATTATAATTCGCGAGAATCAAAACACGTGAAGTGTTTACTGAAATTGTAGATAAGTTTGAAGTAACGTCGAACATTGGAAATTGCGTTGAAAATTTTGACGATAAACGTATTGTCATGTAGGTTCCAGTTGGTTCAGGACAGCATTATTTCAGCTGCAAAAAAAAGAAGGAACAAATAAATAATAATCTTCTATATATTGTTACTTTGGGCTAAACTTAAAGACAAGTTCATAAAAACAAAATTGCACTACGTTGCGACTGTGTGGCCGCACCTAATCTTGACATGTTTCATCTTTCATACATTTGGAAAAAATATCTTTCAGGTTTTTCACACCGTTTTTAAGGTAAAAATAATTACCTAGTAAATAAATATATATTTTTATAATTACTGATATACTGCTGGGAAAGTGTCTAATAGTCTCTTCAACGTCGTCTCTAACAGCAAATTGCGAATATCGATATTTTCTGTAACCGTTCTTGTCTCACCACTTCATTTTTCCCCTTGTTTCTCTCTACTTCCAGCTCCTCAGCACGGATATAAAATACCTCGTTATAGCTATGTAATTTCGTGTGCACATGTGTGTTAAAAGTGATTTTTTAATTCAAAGTTGTTCCTTAGGTCCCAAATTGCCAAAAAAATGGGTGGCAAAATGTTTTGTCCCATGGGACCAAATTAGATGACGTCATCACTTTCACAGTCAGCAAAAAAATAATTTCACATTTATATGTCATGTTATATATGGTTGGAATGAGGCGATCGAGTTGATCAAAACAAAAGTAAGAACCATGTCTTCAAAACGTAACGTTCAAAAGATATTACTATTCAAACTTTGTACAAATTACAGACCGGTAATTTACTGACCCAGCACAAAAATGACTATAACCTGCTCAATAGCGAAGTTTTTTTGTTGAATTTTGGTATGGTATTGGGTCACCCTAAGTCTTTCTGTTTGATCAAAATTTATTGTTTAAATCACTTCAAGGGATAATCTACAGACCAGTAATTTACAGACCAAAGCACGTTTTTAGTTGTTTAGGCAATTTCACAAAGTTAAAAAAATTGCTGAAAATAATGACAAAAACAACTTCAGCAATGCTTGTACAATGTTTCATTCACTCATCATCACTAGAACTATATTCATCTGACTCGGATTCGTCGCTTGCACCACCTCTGTTTTGACACGTCGTACATTTACACATGTCAGTGTACGGAAAACCATTTTTGCGGCATTTACATCGGGGTTTTTTTTCGAAGCTGCATACACTTACTATACAACTGGAGATCAAGTGTTACAATCGTTTTGTTTTCTCCTGTGACTTTGACATAAATCCCTTACACAATTTGTAGCGCTGTGTAAAGATTTGACCAATCTGTGGGAGAAGAAGAGAGATAAAAATTTTAGCCATGTTTCTAATTGGAGATTTTGTCACCCACTGCTTCAGAGGTCATTTGTTCCTTATAGCCCCAGGGGCAGGCCATCTGACCAAGCTTAAAATGATGTAGCAGGTACATACATATCAATTTCGGTCGAGAAAATTGTTTTCCCTATGTGTAAGTGTGATCCGTTGAGAGCTCCTGTACTATAAGCATAAGGACGAATTATGTTAACATAGCTTAGAAATTCTATAGTTCATATCATACTTGTAAATAACAGATTTCATAAAAGGATCTCACAGTAGATACTTTATATATAAATCCTGGACGACCTTATTGCTAAAGCTTTTTTCGCATTTTGATATTGAAGGACGCCATCCTCCAATACCAAAATGTGAAAAAGGCCCTGGGGACGAGGTTGACTTTAGCTTTCGACAGCCGTAACTCTTAACAAGAAAATTTAATGCTGTGTCCGCATATAAATACAACTAACAGAAGTTTAAACAATTTTCATTTTAAAATATAAAAAATGATGAATTCCCGCAAAAGAGAATAAAAATATTTAAAAAAATGAAATTAGAAAAAATTAAAATAAAAAAAAAAAAGGTTTTAAACATACCTGCTACAGAGAACGCCCTTCAAAATGAAGACATTTCTAAATTTCAATGACTATCAAGAGAAATGGACTTCTATCTTTTGGTAGTGGTTGTCATCGCTGAGAATGCTGTACCTTGTTGTTGCGAATCCATACGACCAACTTTCTATGACAGAATTCTACTAAAAGAGATGTAGGTATTTAGTGGAATAATTATATTAATAAAGGCAAAAGTATAATGTAATGTTATCATCTTAATCCTATCCAATATACACTGAAAGAAGAGCTTAATTACTGTCTTGCTTGAAGAGCTCTATTATGATGGACAACAATCACATGATTATTGGCATGGTCACCTAAAAGGAACAAAGACAGTCATCTTTTTACGAATTACCAGCTCTGATAGCTAGTAATAACAAAAAAAATTGCTGAAAAAAGTTTATTCTTAAATATTTTTGTACAGAAAACATGCACAAAATCATGCACAAAAATAGAAAAAGTAAGCCTGATTTGCCGGACTGGAGCTGTTATATCGGAAAAATTCAGCCCGCCTTGCCAGGACTTGGTTGAAAAAAGCGAAATCACATGTGGCTGATTTCACCCCGGAAAACCGGGCCAGCTCAGCTGACAGTGCTTATATGAACACCCCCCTAAGTGCAACACGCTAACCAACTGAGCTATTACGACAGAACTGATGCGACAATATCCGTAGTCAAGTGATCTGAGGCAGCTTTAGAAATTTAAAAATGGCAGCCTAATTTAATTAGCTCTTAAAACATATAACTTTTATTTATATTTACAATAAACAAAGTTTAAGAAGTAAAATTCAAGCTCCAAGGTTCCAATATTTTGTGAGATAGCTAAAATCAGTTATTTACACATGTTTAGCATCCTTCAAGTTACTTTAGGAAGTTACCTATTGATGCAGAATGTTATACTGAATCTAAATATAATTTATCTATGAGCAAAATAATTCCGCAGCACACCTTTTTTATCAGAACAAGGTAAACTTCAAAGAGGAAAGATTGATAACGGCGGTAGATTAAAACATACGCTTTTTATAAAGGGGTAGGGGGTTTCAGTGTATTTTCCTCCGTCTGTCACGCAAATAAGCTGCATAGGCTGACTTTTCCGAATAGTATAACATTTGGATGAGAAGTGAAAATTCAAAACAACACAACAAAGGCATTGATCTTCTGATGTAGATTGAATGATCGAGAATAAGACTGAAGTCTTAAAAAAAACTGTTATTCACCTGCGTGTTTACACGCATATGTTTGATTTGGGCGTCCTATCCTATGAAAGTTAAGTTTTCAGCTACCATTTTGAAGTTAGCAAAGTCATTCCCAGGACCCTGATTTTGAGAAGCGTAAACTCTGCACAAACCGGACATCGGCAACAGGTAAAGTTCCTCACATGGTCGAATTCAAGAGTGGAAAAAATAAGCAAGTATTTGCAAGTCAGAGCGTAGTTTGTTTAAAAGAGGAAGACTGCTCCTGGTTATGATGAAGAGTTGGTTGTGCCCGTGTTGTCTGATAATGTAACAACTATAATTATCAACACAGAGAATACGTGTTTTGGTATCAAACAGTGAACCAGTGAACTAGTAAACTTGAAACTTTTGACATTTTATGTTATTTTGTTTTCTTGAAAGGTATTTGCCGTCTTTTTATATAACTCTTTTTTATAATTATTCTGTGAGCGTATTCAAACCATCAATGCTGTGCGTACCAGTAATTTCTTTGTTTGCAAACGACATGTCTTTATTAGCATTGAGAAAAACTACTAAAATGTTGTGAATCAGACTTGTACGACAATGTTGATTTCTTGTGAAACTCCTTTTATATTTTGATCATTATTAAAATAACTGAAGTGTGACTTGTCTTCACCAAGACAAGTCACACTCCAATAGCGCGGCATCCCTTTTGAGGCGAAAATATTGAGCGGTAAAACGGTTTTTGAGAGTTTTTGCAAGGCGCACCGAGTCTATCGGTAGTGTAACATCGTTCGCGGTCCCTTTCTGGGGTTCACAAGATAGGGGAGCAGGGGCACGATAGAATAGTGTATTTGTTTTTAGCCTACCTCGATCGATTTTCATACACACATACATTTTTGACCTACTGGTGGCGGTCCAGGTTCCGTCACAATGAAAAAACCTAACAAGTGCTGGGGGAACGAGAATGGCCGCGTTTCTTTATCCTTATCTGACTTAGCTGGCCGTTATTCTCAAAAATTACTCTTGGCTTAGCCAAGAAGATTGATTTGATCCATTTTATCCTATGTACGTTTATAAAATAATGTGCACCCTAAATGCAAAACGGTCTTTATGTATCATGAATGCTTTATATGCATTACATAATGAATTTTATATTACATGCCGCACGCTCTCGACGCAGCGAATGACCGTACCTATGACCATTTGATTTCTCTCGCAGCGCAGATGTTAAAAACGCATGGCTTCTTGTTGTATTATGAAATAGTAGTATTACAAAACCATAGAATAGTATTATATTTAAAATAATAGTTTTATAATCGGAAATAGTATTATAAAGATGTTGGAGACAGTATTATAATCAGAAGACTTTTCTATTTACAGTAATAAGAGCGAGTCTATTAAAAATTAAAGAAGTTATCGTTTCATGCGTTGAAGCAAGAGAGAAAAACCTGAACCTTCCTGTTGACTTTCTAGCACTGCTACTTATGGACGTGTTTAGAGGCCAAATTTTAAATTTTGTAGAAACATCATATTCTTCTTGTGAAAGTATCCAACAATATGACACACATTCTTTAGCTGCTGGACCTGACTCCTAAGCTCAGACCTACATGAAGGAAAAACTTGCAGATTGGTATATGCATCAGCAGTAGGAGAGGGTCTCAATGCTGGCAAAGAGATTGAGGATATCGACATCAAAACACCATTGAGTGTTGTAAAGTCAATGCATGCAAAAATGGTTTTAAAATTATATAAAGAATAAACATCTGGAAACATCTGTGCCTGGAAAGCTTGTGGTATTCGCGACGCTGTTGTTATGAGTTCCTCGAATTTGCCACATCTTAACCCTTTTTTCACAAATCGATCCAATCAAGAACACCAATTGTGGTTGATATTTTTGCAGCTAAGGAATTTCGAACACAAATAATCCAAATGTCAACTTTTTATGTTAATTAAAGACTTTGAATGTTCTGTATGTTTTAGAAAAAGTTATACTACTTCCTTTTGTTAGTAGATTTTATTTTATTATTCACCACGTTGCAACCGCGAAAATTAAATAAACATCCGCGAAAATTAGTCCAGCGAAATTTAAACCCTTAAGGTTTGATGTTTTTTTTAATATGAAATAAACTCAATGAAAACAACTAACAGTAGAACAACTCATTTAACCCTTATTGCCGTCTCAGCAATGCCGAAATACCGATATGCCCTATATTAGCCATAACTCGTTATCATTCAACTTGAGATATGGTTATCAATATGGAGGCCTATATGGAAAATAATTAAATTTCCTATACGACAGTTCTCAGCTTCATCAAACTTGAGGTAGGAGGTGGACAGAAATCGGGTTCAAAGCCGAAAGATTGTCGCAGGAAAATAATGCAATTTTGCGGTTCTTCAAAAAGAAGTTGTGAAGTGTTAGGGTTAAACAAAGTAGTGCGATTTATTATTATTTTTTCAAGAAGTCTGAGACATTATATGCTTGAATTCTGTTCAAAGAGCAGTTGTGTATTTTTAACAATCATAAAAAAATTACGGTGAGTACCTCTTACATTAAAATATACCAACCATCAACATACGTTCAATATGATCTTTTTCGTGGAAAAATTGTGTTCAACTGTCGTAAGTGAAAACACAAAAAATAAAAAAACATTTTTTTTCCTGAAACATTTCCTTCTCTTTTCTTTTTGCATAAAATTCCACTCGTCAATATATTGTTAAATTAATTCTACCGTATTTTTCAATTGGTCTGTAGTAACCTCTGCTGCACTTATTGGTACAGATATTTACCAATTAGTACAGATATCTGAGCCGAGTTCTGCGTTTAAATAGAGCCTCGTGGACATATTAATCCTGTGTTATATGGATATATTTCCATTGTCATAATTGGTCAAGTTGCCAGGTTTGTTTTGTTAGGCTTGTGAGTTCCCTCTGTTAGGTTGATGGGTTTGCTTTGTTAGGTTGATTGGTTTGCTGTGTTAGATTTTCATGTTTGTTTTGTTAGGTTGATGGGTTTGCTTTGTTAGGTTGGTGGGTTTGCTTGTCAGATTGTCAAGTTTGTTTTGTTTAAGGT
>JASGCC010000009.1:4045114-4062730 GCA_030067915.1 Hydractinia echinata
TGCCAGGATAGAGAGGAAGACCCTGGCAGGTAGACAATTTCAACTTTGTCTGTAACCAGTGAATTATAAGCAGCCCAAGTGGCAAAGCTTCCAATTCTTTCGTCATCCACTGTCTGATAAAATGACCATGCTAGATCTTCTTTGATAGTGCTTAGCTTCGAGATGATTGCTTAATATTTCGAACTTTCGGGAATTTTTCATCAGGAAGAATTGGTTTCTCAAATGACCAATGTTTGGTTGAATTGATTATGGATGAATTTCATTTTTGTATCACTATGGCGGATACAACAAATGATGAGAGCTTAAACTGTCAGGAGACTCTTGTGATATTGCGCCGTTTCTTTATCCTGTCTATCTTGTTTTATTTGTTGGCCATTTTTGTAACAATCAGATGGTTATGAAGACTTCTCCTTCAAACAAGCTGTTACATATCAAACGACTTCAGTTTTTCCAGCAATCTGGGTTGCCAACATTCTAAACAAAAATATCTTGGTTCAAAGTATCAAACAAAAATTCTTTCTCTAAAAACTCTCAGGAACAGGAATGGGGGAAATGTTAAGTAAGGCGGTACCTTTTTTGATGTATCTTTCTGGCTCACTATACATTTCCCAAAATCCAGCAATTTATTGTTGTTTACACAGTTAACATCCATTTTAATTCGGTCTATTCATTTATTATTATGCATGTATGTCTATACTATAAACTTCACATTACACTTCACTAACACTTCGAAATTAAACAGTCTTAGCTATGAAATTGAACAATAGAATGTTTTCTAGAAATAGAACATTCGGAATTCTATTGTCTATGTCTATGCAAATCGAACAATTATTAAACAAAACTTGTTATCATACTGATACTAAATACATACAAAAATGTCTATGTGAAATTCGCTATTGCTTTTCAAAACTAAAGTAAACAACTAAAACGTGGCTTTGGGAAATTACTGGTCTGTATATTATCCCTTGAAGTGATTTAAACAATAAATTTTTGATCAAACAAACAGACATTAGGGTGACCCAATACCATACCAAAATTCAACAAAAAAACTTCGCTATTGGAGCAGGTATAGTCATTTTTTGTTCTGGGTCAGTAAATTACCGGCTGTAATTTGTACAAAGTTTGGAATAGTAATATCTTTTCGAACGTATGACGTTTTGTAGACATGGTGTCTACATTTTTTTTCATCCACTCGATCGCCTCATTCCAACCATATATAAACATGAACATAAAATGTGAAATATTTTTTTGCTGACTGTGAAAGTGATGACGTCATCTAATTTGGTCCCATGGGACAAAAATTTTTGCCACCCATTTTTTTTTGTAATTTTGGGACCTAAGGAACAACTTTATCAAAAAAATCACTTTTAACACACATGTCACGACGAAGCTTCATATCAGAACAATAGCAGCCCTCACTATTACACGTCTGACACCAAAAACTGATTCAATATTTTGAATTTGTGGATTAAGATTGTTATATTTTGTGGTTAATAGTCGAGCGCGAAGTTTGAGATCTCCCCAAACTTGAACCGCTCACCCATATCTAAACGGAAGGACTGAGTATAATTGTTGTTTCTAAAGTATCTCGAGCCAGTGAACGTAGCTTTATAAAGTACCAACACAAGGATAACAACATCGTTTTTAAAAAAAGCTAAACAACACCTTGGAACCATAGTAATCACCCTTTACTGGGGCGAGTACGTGTTGGTAGTGGGGGTGGTATTCGCAGGGGTGGGAATCGGGGGCGGGGGTAGTAGGTTACCCATATTTGTCTTGTTTGTTAAAATGCGTCGTACAGCTTTACTTTAGATCTCCCGCAGCAGTATTCAAAGTTATGATTATGACGCACGAAATGACGAGAAATTCGTTTTAATCTAAAAACCATCTAAATCTTTTTCATCGATTTGTTACTCTGAATACATCTTGGATGCTATAGTTCCTTGGACAAGGTTGGAAAGCTATAAATCTTCGACGACAATTTATTTTTAATAAACTTTTCTTCGGAAAATAAAAACCTTTTCACATTAACCAATACTCTCATATGTGATATACTTATTTTTTTGTATAATGTCTCACTAGTCGAATACCCGCGTGGAAAGTACAGACAGGCGAAAGGTCAATAGAAAAAATTAATAAGTTGAATTTTGATGGCGTCAGCAGTACTCTTCGATACACAAAAAAATTATTTCGGAAAATTTATTAAACCGTTGCCTCTTTTGTGTAGAGCTGGAAATGCTGATCAAAATAATTATGGGACCATGTCCTTTCAAAGAACGTTAAGTGATCCACCATTATACATCCACTTTGCCTGTTACAGACAGACCGACACACTTGCTTCGATATTATTTATATAGACAGTGTCTGAGATGGAGACAAATGATTTCGTGTGTGTTTTCGCTTCATCGTACAGACTGATATAAATCCACAGCAGAGACAAACTTCGACTAACTTCGCCGCAATTTTTATAGTTTTAAAGCACTGCTTCATAAAAAACACGATCTTTTTCGTGTGTTGTTATAAGATGGGCTGGTCATTAGGATGGCGGTTGATTCAGAGTGGGGTTATTCCAAGAGATTTAATGCGTGTAACTTGGCGAATATGTTTTGAAACTCATGGAAAACAAATCAGCCTTATCTCCAGGCCTTTTTTATATGTTCTTTGTTTTTCTATGTTTTTAACGGGACCAAACAAAGGTCTGGAAATTAAGTTGTGCATTGATTACAAGCCAGTATGACTTCATTCCGAAATCATCATAGCAACGCGATTTAGCTACCGTAATAATTAAATTAAGGTAGCTGTTTTGCGTAACAAACGAACATATATAATCTTTAGGAAAAATTGATAAGCGGCAAATACTTATACAAAATATAATTCTTGACAAAAATTTAATGCGATTGGTTTCAAAACGCGTTTTCGCACTCCGCAGAGACAAAAAAAGCACCCAAGTACTCTCTGTAAGACATGTCAATTATACCCGAATGAAAAACAAATTCGTAAAAGTCCAATTATGTTTCCTGGAATCTCCTTTTGCGATCTTATTTTTTAGCTGCAAACCTCTTCAAAGTTAACATGGACAGTATCAGTTATTGACATCTACGAGAGGAGAGAAAATTTTTATCTTTTGTTAACGTGACAATTCAATTAACTCTCATCTTAAAATATGTTCCCATTTTTGAATTAGCTGGTTCTTCGTATCATACAAACTTTGAAGACAGACCAGTCGCAACAGAAAGACCTTGGTTACAGGGTTGTCCGTTGTGTCGCTAATATTAATCCACACAGGTTAGTACTTTTTACTTGTTGTTATAAGAAATTTCCTTCTTGTGTGAAAGATGTCAGCAACCTCGATCCCAGGGCTTTTTTTTTCTCTTTGATTAAGTGACAGCGAGATTAGAAATATTTCTTTCTCGCTGTCCCTTTATCAAAAAGAGAAAAAAAGCCCTTGGCGATCGAGGTTGAAGATGTCAGGCAATATCAAGCGAAAAGAGTTACACATGAGCGTTAAATTGGGTTTATTTATTCTATTGATAACATTATGGAATTGAAAAAAATCTCGAAGAGAAATGATTTGGGCTAGGGCCATATATATTGATTAAAAAATAATTTTATAAAATCAGATTTATAAATTACACCTTCTCATTACAAAAAACGTCTAACTTTTAGGGTGAAGTTGGACGTGAAATTGAGTGTTAAAATTCTTCATGTATTACGGTCTTTGAACAGAAGATTCACTCAAAGCATAAAAAAACTTAAAAGATTATTACAGTTTCGCCAAATTAAAAATAGCTAGGAATTTGTTTGGATACTCCGCTCCTCTGTGTTCTCTCTCCTCTCATTACTTTGTCTCGACAAAAATATTACCAATTGACATTATCTAAATAATTTGTGTTTAAACACTTTCTTTGCTATTGCTCATGTAGTAAAATAAACAGCAAATTAAACGGATGGTGTTCAGGTGAAGAAGGGAAACTACAGGCATTAAACGGATCGCGTCACCAAGATAGTAAAAAATGTCGTTCACCATAGTTGGCGACGAAGAAACTTTTCACTTCTACGCGCTCTTGAACCCCTTAAAGACAGCTTCATTTTGTTAACTTGGAATATGCTTTTATTGTTGTCAAGTTTGATTTGTCAGCTTGGTGGGTTTGATTTGTTAGGTTGGTGGGTTTGCTTTGTTAGGTTGGTGGTTTTGCTTTGTCAGATTGTCAAGTTTGTTTTGTTAGGTTGTCAAGTTTGATTTGTTAGATTGTCAAGTTTGCTTTGTTAGGTTGGTGGATTTGCTTTGTCAGATTGTCAAGTTTGATTTGTTAGGTTGTCAAGTTTGATTTGTTAGGTTGGTGGGTTTGATTTGTTAGGTTGGTGGGTTTGCTTTGTCAGATTGTCAAGTTTGATTTGTTAGGTTGGTGGGTTTGATTTGTTAGGTTGGTGGGTTTGCTTTGTCAGATTGTCAAGTTTGTTTTGTTAGGTTGTCAAGTTTGATTTGTTAGCTTGGTGGGTTTGCTTTGTCAGATTGTCAAGTTTGATTTGTTAGGTTGATGGGTTTGCTTTGTTAGGTTGGTGGGTTTGCTTTGTTAGGTTGGTGGGTTTGCTTTGTCAGATTGTCAAGTTTGTTTTGTTAGGTTGTCAAGTTTGCTTTGTCAGATTGTCAAGTTTGATTTGTTAGGTTGTCAAGTTTGCTTTGTCAGATTGTCAAGTTTGTTTTGTTAGGTTGTCAAGTTTGATTTGTTAGATTGTCAAGTTTGATTTGTTAGGTTGGTGGGTTTGCTTTGTCAGATTGTCAAGTTTGTGTTGTTAGGTTGTCAAGTTTGATTTGTTAGCTTGGTGGGTTTGTTTTGTTAGGTTGATGGGTTTGCTTTGTTAGGTTGGTGGGTTTGCTTTGTCAGATTGTCAAGTTTGTTTTGTTAGGTTGTCAAGTTTGCTTTGTCAGATTGTCAAGTTTGATTTGTTAGGTTGTCAAGTTTGCTTTGTTAGGTTGGTGGATTTGATTTGTTAGGTTGATGGGTTTGCTTTGTTAGATTGTCAAGTTTGATTTGTTAGGTTGTCAAGTTTGATTTGTTAGGTTGGTGGATTTGTTTTGTTAGGTTGATGGGTTTGCTTTGTTAGATTGTCAAGTTTGATTTGTTAGGTTGGTGGATTTGATTTGTTAGATTGTCAAGTTTGATTTGTTAGGTTGTCAAGTTTGATTTGTTAGGTTGGTGGATTTGATTTGTTAGGTTGGTGGGTTTGCTTTGTCAGATTGTCAAGTTTGTTTTGTTAGGTTGATGGGTTTGCTTTGTTAGGTTGGTGGGTTTGCTTTGTTAGGTTGATGGGTTTGCTTTGTCAGATTGTCAAGTTTGTTTTGTTAGGTTGTCAAGTTTGATTTGTTAGGTTGGTGGGTTTGCTTTGTCAGATTGTCAAGTTTGATTTGTTAGGTTGTCAAGTTTGCTTTGTTAGGTTGATGGGTTTGCTTTGTTAGGTTGGTGGGTTTGCTTTGTCAGATTGTCAAGTTTGTTTTGTTAGGTTGATGGGTTTGCTTTGTTAGGTTGGTGGGTTTGCTTTGTCAGATTGTCAAGTTTGTTTTGTTAGGTTGTCAAGTTTGATTTGTTAGCTTGGTGGGTTTGCTTTGTCAGATTGTCAAGTTTGATTTGTTAGATTGTCAAGTTTGATTTGTTAGGTTGGTGGGTTTGCTTTGTCAGATTGTCAAGTTTGATTTGTTAGGTTGGTGGATTTGCTTTGTCAGATTGTCAAGTTTGATTTGTTAGATTGTCAAGTTTGATTTGTTAGGTTGGTGGGTTTGCTTTGTCAGATTGTCAAGTTTGATTTGTTAGGTTGGTGGATTTGATTTGTTAGATTGTCAAGTTTGTTTTGTTAGATTGTCAAGTTTGATTTGTTAGATTGTCAAGTTTGATTTGTTAGGTTGTCAAGTTTGATTTGTTAGGTTGGTGGATTTGATTTGTTAGGTTGGTGGGTTTGCTTTGTCAGATTGTCAAGTTTGTTTTGTTAGCGTTGATGGGTTGCTTTGTTAGGTTGGTGGGTTTGCTTTGTTAGGGTTGATGGGTTTGGCCTTTGTCAGATTGTCAAGTTTGTTTTGTTAGGTTGTCAAGTTTGATTTGTTAGGTTGGTGGGTTTGCTTTGTCAGATTGTCAAGTTTGATTTGTTAGGTTGTCAAGTTTGATTTGGTTAGGGTTGGTGGATTTGATTTGTCAGATTGTCAAGTTTGATTTGTTAGGTTGTCAAGTTTGATTTTGTTAGGTTGGTGGATTTGATTTGTCAGATTGTCAAGTTGATTTTGTTTAGGTTGTCAAGTTTGATTTGTTAGGTTGGTGGATTTGCTTTGTCAGATTGTCTAAGTTTGATTTGTTAGATTGTTCAAGTTTGATTTGTTAGGTTGGTGGTTTGCTTTGTCAGAATTGTCAAGTTTGATTGTTAGGTTGGTGGATTTGATTTGTTAGATTGTCAAGTTTGATTGTTAGGTTGTCAAGTTTGATTTGTTAGGTTGGTGGATTTGATTTGTTAGGTTGTCAAGTTTGATTTGTTAGGTTGGTGGATTTGATTGTCAGATTGTCAAGTTTGATTTGTTAGGGTTGGTGGATTTGATTTGTCAGATTGTCAAGTTTGATTTTGTTTAGGTTGTCAAGTTTTGATTTGTTAGATTGTCAAGTTTGATTTGTCAGCATTGTCAAGTTTGATTTGTTAGGTTGGTGGATTGCTTTGTCAGATTGTCAAGTTTGATTTGTCAGGTTGTCAAGTTTGATTTGTTAGGTTGGTGGGTTTGCTTGTCAGATGTCAAGTTTGTTTGTTAGGTTGATGGGTTTGCTTTGTTAGGTTGGTGGGTTTGCTTGTTTAGGTGATGGGTTTGCTTTGTCAGATTGTCAAGTTTGTTTTGTTAGGTTGATGGGTTTGCTTTGTTAGGTTGGTGGGTTTGCTTTGTTAGGTTGATGGGTTTGCTTGTCAGATGTCAAGTTTGTTTTGTTAGGTTGTCAAGTTTGATTTGTTAGGTTGGTGGGTTGCTTTGTCAGATTGTCAAGTTTGATTTGTTAGATTGTCAGTTTGATTTGTTAGGTTGGTGGGGTTGCTTTGTCAGATTGTCAAGTTTGATTTGTTAGCGTTGGTGGATTTGCTTTTTCAGATTGTCAAGTTTGATTTGTTAGATTGTCAAGTTTGATTTTGTCAGATTGTCAAGTTTGATTTGTTAGGTTGGTGGATTTGATTTGTTAGGTTGGTGGGTTTGCTTTGTCAGATTGTCAAGTTTGTTTTGTTAGGTTGTCAAGTTTGATTTGTTAGGTTGGTGGGTCTGATTTGTTAGATTGTCAAGTTTGATTTGTCAGATTGTCAAGTTTGATTTCTTAGGTTGGTGGATTTGCTTTGTCAGATTGTCAAGTTTGATTTGTTAGGTTGGTGGATTTGCTTTGTCAGATTGTCAAGTTTGATTTGTTAGATTGTCAAGTTTGATTTGTTAGGTTGTCAAGTTTGATTTGTTAGGTTGGTGGATTTGATTTGTTAGGTTGGTGGGTTTGCTTTGTCAGATTGTCAAGTTTGATTTGTTAGGTTGTCAAGTTTGATTTGTTAGGTTGGTGGATTTGATTTGTCAGATTGTCAAGTTTGATTTGTTAGGTTGTCAAGTTTGATTTGTTAGGTTGGTGGATTTGCTTTGTCAGATTGTCAAGTTTGTTTTGTTAGGTTGATGGGTTTGCTTTGTTAGGTTGATGGGTTTGCTTTGTCAGATTGTCAAGTTTGATTTGTTAGGTTGTCAAGTTTGATTTGTTAGGTTGGTGGATTTGATTTGTCAGATTGTCAAGTTTGATTTGTTAGGTTGTCAAGTTTGATTTGTTAGGTTGGTGGATTTGCTTTGTCAGATTGTCAAGTTTGATTTGTTAGATTGTCAAGTTTGATTTGTTAGGTTGGTGGGTTTGCTTTGTCAGATTGTCAAGTTTGATTTGTCAGATTGTCAAGTTTGATTTGTTAGGTTGTCAAGTTTGATTTGTTAGGTTGGTGGGTTTGCTTTGTCAGATTGTCAAGTTTGATTTGTTAGGTTGTCAAGTTTGATTTGTTAGGTTGGTGGATTTGATTTGTCAGATTGTCAAGTTTGATTTGTTAGGTTGTCAAGTTTGATTTGTTAGGTTGGTGGATTTGCTTTGTCAGATTGTCAAGTTTGATTTGTTAGATTGTCAAGTTTGATTTGTTAGGTTGGTGGGTTTGCTTTGTCAGATTGTCAAGTTTGATTTGTTAGGTTGGTGGATTTGATTTGTTAGATTGTCAAGTTTGATTTGTTAGGTTGTCAAGTTTGATTTGTTAGGTTGGTGGGTTTGCTTTGTCAGATTGTCAAGTTTGATTTGTTAGGTTGGTGGATTTGATTTGTTAGGTTGTCAAGTTTGATTTGTTAGGTTGTCAAGTTTGATTTGTTAGGTTGCCAAGTTTGATTTGTTAGGTTGGTGGATTTGATTTGTTAGATTGTCAAGTTTGTTTTGTTAGGTTGTCAAGTTTGATTTGTTAGGTTGTCAAGTTTGATTTGTTACGTTGGTGGATTTGATTTGTTAGGTTGGTGGGTTTGCTTTGTCAGATTGTCAAGTTTGTTTTGTTAGGTTGATGGGTTTGCTTTGTTAGGTTGGTGGGTTTGCTTTGTCAGATTGTCAAGTTTGATTTGTTAGGTTGATGGGTTTGCTTTGTTAGGTTGGTGGGTTTGCTTTGTCAGATTGTCAAGTTTGTTTTGTTAGGTTGATGGGTTTGCTTTGTTAGGTTGGTGGGTTTGCTTTGTCAGATTGTCAAGTTTGTTTTGTTAGGTTGATGGGTTTGCTTTGTTAGGTTGGTGGGTTTGCTTTGTCAGATTGTCAAGTTTGTTTTGTTAGGTTGTCAAGTTTGATTTGTTAGGTTGGTGGGTTTGCTTTGTCAGATTGTCAAGTTTGATTTGTTAGATTGTCAAGTTTGTTTTGTTAGGTTGTCAAGTTTGATTTGTTAGGTTGGTGGGTTTGCTTTGTCAGATTGTCAAGTTTGATTTGTTAGGTTGTCAAGTTTGATTTGTTAGGTTGGTGGATTTGCTTTGTCAGATTGTCAAGTTTGATTTGTTAGATTGTCAAGTTTGATTTGTTAGGTTGGTGGGTTTGCTTTGTCAGATTGTCAAGTTTGATTTGTTAGGTTGGTGGATTTGCTTTGTCAGATTGTCAAGTTTGATTTGTTAGATTGTCAAGTTTGATTTGTTAGGTTGGTGGATTTGCTTTGTCAGATTGTCAAGTTTGATTTGTCAGATTGCCAAGTTTGATTTGTTAGGTTGGTGGATTTGATTTGTTAGATTGTCAAGTTTGATTTGTTAGGTTGTCAAGTTTGTTTTGTCAGATTGTCAAGTTTGATTTGTTAGGTTGTCAAGTTTGATTTGTTAGGTTGGTGGATTTGCTTTGTCAGATTGCAAGTTTGATTTGTCAGATTGCAAGTTTGATTTGTTAGGTTGGTGGATTTGCTTTGTCAGATTGTCAAGTTTGATTTGTTAGGTTGGTGGATTTGCTTTGTCAGATTGACAAGTTTGATTTGTTAGATTGTCAAGTTTGATTTGTTAGGTTGGTGGATTTGCTTTGTCAGATTGCAAGTTTGATTTGTCAGATTGCCAAGTTTGATTTGTTAGGTTGGTGGATTTGCTTTGTCAGATTGTCAAGTTTGATTTGTTAGATTGTCAAGTTTGATTTGTTAGGTTGTCAAGTTTGATTTCTTAGGTTGGTGGATTTGCTTTGTCAGATTGCAAGTTTGATTTGTCAGATTGTCAAGTTTGATTTGTTAGGTTGGTGGATTTGCTTTGTCAGATTGTCAAGTTTGATTTGTTAGATTGTCAAGTTTGATTTGTTAGTTGTCAAGTTTGATTTTTAGGTTGGTGGATTTGCTTTGTCAGATTGCAAGTTTGATTTGTCAGATTGCAAGTTTGATTTGTTAGGTTGGTGGATTTGATTTGTTAGATTGTCAAGTTTGATTTGTTAGGTTGGTGGATTTGCTTTGTCAGATTGTCAAGTTTGATTTGTTAGATTGTCAAGTTTGATTTGTTAGGTTGGTGGGTTTGCTTTGTCAGATTGTCAAGTTTGATTTGTTAGGTTGGTGGATTTGCTTTGTCAGATTGTCAAGTTTGATTTGTTAGATTGTCAAGTTTGATTTGTTAGGTTGGTGGATTTGCTTTGTCAGATTGTCAAGTTTGATTTGTTAGGTTGGTGGATTTGATTTGTCAGATTGTCAAGTTTGATTTGTTAGGTTGGTGGATTTGATTTGTTAGATTGTCAAGTTTGATTTGTTAGGTTGGTGGATTTGCTTTGTCAGATTGTCAAGTTTGATTTGTTAGATTGTCAAGTTTGATTTGTTAGGTTGGTGGATTTGCTTTGTCAGATTGTCAAGTTTGATTTGTTAGGTTGGTGGATTTGATTTGTTAGATTGTCAAGTTTGATTTGTTAGGTTGGTGGATTTGATTTGTCAGATTGCCAAGTTTGATTTGTTAGGTTGGTGGATTTGATTTGTTAGATTGTCAAGTTTGATTTGTTAGGTTGGTGGATTTGCTTTGTTAGATTGTCAAGTTTGATTTGTTAGATTGTCAAGTTTGATTTGTTAGGTTGGTGGATTTGCTTTGTCAGATTGTCAAGTTTGATTTGTTAGGTTGGTGGATTTGATTTGTTAGATTGTCAAGTTTGATTTGTTAGGTTGGTGGATTTGATTTGTTAGATTGTCAAGTTTGATTTGTTAGGTTGGTGGATTTGCTTTGTCAGATTGTCAAGTTTGATTTGTTAGATTGTCAAGTTTGATTTGTTAGGTTGTCAAGTTTGATTTCTTAGGTTGGTGGATTTGCTTTGTCAGATTGCCAAGTTTGATTTGTCAGATTGTCAAGTTTGATTTGTTAGGTTGGTGGATTTGCTTTGTCAGATTGTCAAGTTTGATTTGTTAGATTGTCAAGTTTGATTTGTTAGGTTGTCAAGTTTGATTTCTTAGGTTGGTGGATTTGCTTTGTCAGATTGCCAAGTTTGATTTGTCAGATTGCCAAGTTTGATTTGTTAGGTTGGTGGATTTGATTTGTTAGATTGTCAAGTTTGATTTGTTAGGTTGGTGGATTTGCTTTGTCAGATTGTCAAGTTTGATTTGTTAGATTGTCAAGTTTGATTTGTTAGGTTGGTGGGTTTGCTTTGTCAGATTGTCAAGTTTGATTTGTTAGATTGTCAAGTTTGATTTGTTAGGTTGTCAAGTTTGATTTCTTAGGTTGGTGGATTTGCTTTGTCAGATTGCCAAGTTTGATTTGTCAGATTGCCAAGTTTGATTTGTTAGGTTGGTGGATTTGATTTGTTAGATTGTCAAGTTTGATTTGTTAGGTTGGTGGATTTGCTTTGTCAGATTGTCAAGTTTGATTTGTTAGATTGTCAAGTTTGATTTGTTAGGTTGGTGGGTTTGCTTTGTCAGATTGTCAAGTTTGATTTGTTAGGTTGGTGGATTTGCTTTGTCAGATTGTCAAGTTTGATTTGTTAGATTGTCAAGTTTGATTTGTTAGGTTGGTGGATTTGCTTTGTCAGATTGTCAAGTTTGATTTGTTAGGTTGGTGGATTTGATTTGTTAGATTGTCAAGTTTGATTTGTTAGGTTGGTGGATTTGATTTGTCAGATTGCCAAGTTTGATTTGTTAGGTTGGTGGATTTGATTTGTTAGATTGTCAAGTTTGATTTGTTAGGTTGGTGGATTTGCTTTGTCAGATTGTCAAGTTTGATTTGTTAGATTGTCAAGTTTGATTTGTTAGGTTGGTGGATTTGATTTGTTAGATTGTCAAGTTTGATTTGTTAGGTTGGTGGATTTGCTTTGTGAGATTGTCAAGTTTGATTTGTTAGATTGTCAAGTTTGATTTGTTAGGTTGGTGGGTTTGCTTTGTCAGATTGTCAAGTTTGATTTGTTAGATTGTCAAGTTTGATTTGTTAGGTTGTCAAGTTTGATTTCTTAGGTTGGTGGATTTGCTTTGTCAGATTGTCAAGTTTGATTTGTTAGATTGTCAAGTTTGATTTGTTAGGTTGGTGGGTTTGCTTTGTCAGATTGTCAAGTTTGATTTGTTAGATTGTCAAGTTTGATTTGTTAGGTTGGTGGATTTGATTTGTTAGATTGTCAAGTTTGATTTGTTAGGTTGGTGGATTTGCTTTGTCAGATTGTCAAGTTTGATTTGTTAGATTGTCAAGTTTGATTTGTTAGGTTGGTGGGTTTGCTTTGTCAGATTGTCAAGTTTGATTTGTTAGGTTGGTGGATTTGCTTTGTCAGATTGTCAAGTTTGATTTGTTAGATTGTCAAGTTTGATTTGTTAGGTTGGTGGATTTGCTTTGTCAGATTGTCAGTTTGATTTGTTAGGTTGGTGGATTTGATTTGTTAGATTGTCAAGTTTGATTTGTTAGGTTGGTGGATTTGATTTGTCAGATTGCCAAGTTTGATTTGTTAGGTTGGTGGATTTGCTTTGTCAGATTGTCAAGTTTGATTTGTTAGGTTGGTGGATTTGATTTGTTAGATTGTCAAGTTTGATTTGTTAGGTTGGTGGATTTGATTTGTCAGATTGCCAAGTTTGATTTGTTAGGTTGGTGGATTTGATTTGTTAGATTGTCAAGTTTGATTTGTTAGGTTGGTGGATTTGCTTTGTCAGATTGTCAAGTTTGATTTGTTAGATTGTCAAGTTTGATTTGTTAGGTTGGTGGGTTTGCTTTGTCAGATTGCCAAGTTTGATTTGTTAGGTTGGTGGATTTGATTTGTTAGATTGTCAAGTTTGATTTGTTAGGTTGGTGGATTTGCTTTGTCAGATTGTCAAGTTTGATTTGTTAGATTGTCAAGTTTGATTTGTTAGGTTGGTGGATTTGCTTTGTCAGATTGTCAAGTTTGATTTGTTAGGTTGGTGGATTTGATTTGTTAGATTGTCAAGTTTGATTTGTTAGGTTGGTGGATTTGATTTGTCAGATTGCCAAGTTTGATTTGTTAGGTTGGTGGATTTGATTTGTTAGATTGTCAAGTTTGATTTGTTAGGTTGGTGGATTTGCTTTGTCAGATTGTCAAGTTTGATTTGTTAGATTGTCAAGTTTGATTTGTTAGGTTGGTGGGTTTGCTTTGTCAGATTGTCAAGTTTGATTTGTTAGGTTGGTGGATTTGCTTTGTCAGATTATCAAGTTTGATTTGTTAGGTTGGTGGATTTGCTTTCTTAGGTTGGTGGATTTGCTTTGTCAGATTGTCAAGTTTGATTTGTTAGATTGTCAAGTTTGCTTTGTCAGATTGTCAAGTTTGATTTGTTAGGTTGGTGGATTTGATTTGTCAGATTGTCAAGTTTGATTTGTTAGGTTGGTGGATTTGCTTTGTCAGATTGTCAAGTTTGATTTGTTAGATTGTCAAGTTTGATTTGTTAGATTGTCAAGTGTGATTTGTTAGGTTGGTGGATTTGCTTTGTCAGATTATCAAGTTTGATTTGTTAGGTTGGTGGATTTGCTTTCTTAGGTTGGTGGATTTGCTTTGTCAGATTGTCAAGTTTGATTTGTTAGATTGTCAAGTTTGTTTTGTTAGGTTGATGGGTTTGCTTTGTCAGATTGTCAAGTTTGTTTTGTCAGATTGTCAAGTTTGATTTGTCAGATTGCCAAGTTTGATTTGTTAGGTTGGTGGATTTGCTTTGTCAGATTGTCAAGTTTGTTTTGTCAGATTGTCAAGTTTGATTTGTTAGATTGTCAAGTTTGATTTGTTAGGTTGGTGGATTTGATTTGTCAGATTGTCAAGTTTGATTTGTTAGGTTGGTGGATTTGCTTTGTCAGATTGTCAAGTTTGATTTGTTAGATTGTCAAGTTTGATTTGTTAGGTTGTCAAGTTTGATTTGTCAGATTGCCAAGTTTTATTTGTCAGATTGTCAAGTTTGATTTGTTAGGTTGGTGGATTTGATTTGTCAGATTGTCAAGTTTGATTTGTTAGATTGTCAAGTTTGATTTGTTAGGTTGGTGGATTTGATTTGTCAGATTGTCAAGTTTGATTTGTTAGGTTGGTGGATTTGATTTGTCAGATTGTCAAGTTTGATTTGTTAGATTGTCAAGTTTGATTTGTTAGGTTGGTGGATTTGATTTGTCAGATTGTCAAGTTTGATTTGTTAGGTTGGTGGATTTGCTTTGTCAGATTGTCAAGTTTGATTTGTTAGATTGTCAAGTTTGATTTGTCAGGTTGTCAAGTTTGATTTGTTAGGTTGGTGGATTTGATTTGTTAGGTTGGTGGGTTTGCTTTGTCAGATTGTCAAGTTTGTTTTGTTAGGTTGATGGGTTTGCTTTGTTAGGTTGGTGGGTTTGCTTTGTTAGGTTGGTGGGTTTGCTTTGTCAGATTGCCAAGTTTGATTTGTCAGATTGCCAAGTTTGATTTGTTAGGTTGGTGGATTTGATTTGTTAGATTGTCAAGTTTGATTTGTTAGGTTGGTGGATTTGCTTTGTCAGATTGTCAAGTTTGATTTGTTAGATTGTCAAGTTTGATTTGTTAGGTTGGTGGATTTGCTTTGTTAGATTGTCAAGTTTGCTTTGTTAGGTTGATGGGTTTGCTTTGTTAGGTTGGTGGGTTTGCTTTGTTAGCTTGGTGGGTTTGCTTTGTCAGATTGTCAAGTTTGATTTGTCAGATTGCCAAGTTTGATTTGTTAGGTTGGTGGATTTGATTTGTTAGATTGTCAAGTTTGATTTGTTAGGTTGTCAAGTTTGTTTTGTCAGATTGTCAAGTTTGATTTGTTAGGTTGTCAAGTTTGATTTGTTAGGTTGGTGGATTTGCTTTGTCAGATTGTCAAGTTTGATTTGTCAGATTGCCAAGTTTGATTTGTTAGGTTGGTGGATTTGATTTGTTAGATTGTCAAGTTTGATTTGTTAGGTTGTCAAGTTTGTTTTGTCAGATTGTCAAGTTTGATTTGTCAGATTGCCAAGTTTGATTTGTTAGGTTGGTGGGTTTGTTTTGTTAGGTTGTCAAGTTTGATTTGTTAGGTTGGTGGATTTGCTTTGTCAGATTGTCAAGTTTGATTTGTTAGATTGTCAAGTTTGATTTGTTAGGTTGGTGGATTTGATTTGTCAGATTGTCAAGTTTGATTTGTTAGGTTGGTGGATTTGATTTGTCAGATTGTCAAGTTTGATTTGTTAGATTGTCAAGTTTGATTTGTTAGGTTGGTGGATTTGATTTGTCAGATTGTCAAGTTTGATTTGTTAGGTTGGTGGATTTGCTTTGTCAGATTGTCAAGTTTGATTTGTTAGATTGTCAAGTTTGATTTGTCAGGTTGTCAAGTTTGATTTGTTAGGTTGGTGGATTTGATTTGTTAGGTTGGTGGGTTTGCTTTGTCAGATTGTCAAGTTTGTTTTGTTAGGTTGATGGGTTTGCTTTGTTAGGTTGGTGGGTTTGCTTTGTTAGGTTGGTGGGTTTGCTTTGTCAGATTGCCAAGTTTGATTTGTCAGATTGCCAAGTTTGATTTGTTAGGTTGGTGTATTTGATTTGTTAGATTGTCAAGTTTGATTTGTTAGGTTGGTGGATTTGCTTTGTCAGATTGTCAAGTTTGATTTGTTAGATTGTCAAGTTTGATTTGTTAGGTTGGTGGATTTGCTTTGTTAGATTGTCAAGTTTGCTTTGTTAGGTTGATGGGTTTGCTTTGTTAGGTTGGTGGGTTTGCTTCGTTAGCTTGGTGGGTTTGCTTTGTCAGATTGTCAAGTTTGATTTGTCAGATTGCCAAGTTTGATTTGTTAGGTTGGTGGATTTGATTTGTTAGATTGTCAAGTTTGATTTGTTAGGTTGGTGGATTTGCTTTGTCAGATTGTCAAGTTTGATTTGTTAGATTGTCAAGTTTGATTTGTTAGGTTGGTGGATTTGCTTTGTCAGATTGTCAAGTTTGATTTGTTAGGTTGGTGGATTTGATTTGTTAGATTGTCAAGTTTGATTTGTTAGGTTGGTGGATTTGATTTGTCAGATTGCCAAGTTTGATTTGTTAGGTTGGTGGATTTGATTTGTTAGATTGTCAAGTTTGATTTGTTAGGTTGGTGGATTTGCTTTGTCAGATTGTCAAGTTTGATTTGTTAGATTGTCAAGTTTGATTTGTTAGGTTGGTGGGTTTGCTTTGTCAGATTGTCAAGTTTGATTTGTTAGGTTGGTGGATTTGCTTTGTCAGATTATCAAGTTTGATTTGTTAGGTTGGTGGATTTGCTTTCTTAGGTTGGTGGATTTGCTTTGTCAGATTGTCAAGTTTGATTTGTTAGATGTCAAGTTTGCTTTGTCAGATTGTCAAGTTTGATTTGTTAGGTTGGTGGATTTGATTTGTCAGATTGTCAAGTTTGATTTGTTAGGTTGGTGGATTTGCTTTGTCAGATTGTCAAGTTTGATTTGTTAGATTGTCAAGTTTGATTTGTTAGATTGTCAAGTTTGATTTGTTAGGTTGGTGGATTTGCTTTGTCAGATTATCAAGTTTGATTTGTTAGGTTGGTGGATTTGCTTTCTTAGGTTGGTGGATTTGCTTTGTCAGATTGTCAAGTTTGATTTGTTAGATTGTCAAGTTTGTTTTGTTAGGTTGATGGGTTTGCTTTGTCAGATTGTCAAGTTTGTTTTGTCAGATTGTCAAGTTTGATTTGTCAGATTGCCAAGTTTGATTTGTTAGGTTGGTGGATTTGCTTTGTCAGATTGTCAAGTTTGTTTTGTCAGATTGTCAAGTTTGATTTGTTAGATTGTCAAGTTTGATTTGTTAGGTTGGTGGATTTGATTTGTCAGATTGTCAAGTTTGATTTCTTAGGTTGGTGGATTTGCTTTGTCAGATTGTCAAGTTTGATTTGTTAGATTGTCAAGTTTGATTTGTTAGGTTGTCAAGTTTGATTTGTCAGATTGCCAAGTTTGATTTGTCAGATTGTCAAGTTTGATTTGTTAGGTTGGTGGATTTGATTTGTCAGATTGTCAAGTTTGATTTGTTAGATTGTCAAGTTTGATTTGTTAGGTTGGTGGATTTGATTTGTCAGATTGTCAAGTTTGATTTGTTAGGTTGGTGGATTTGATTTGTCAGATTGTCAAGTTTGATTTGTTAGATTGTCAAGTTTGATTTGTTAGGTTGGTGGATTTGATTTGTCAGATTGTCAAGTTTGATTTGTTAGGTTGGTGGATTTGCTTTGTCAGATTGTCAAGTTTGATTTGTTAGATTGTCAAGTTTGATTTGTCAGGTTGTCAAGTTTGATTTGTTAGGTTGGTGGATTTGATTTGTTAGGTTGGTGGGTTTGCTTTGTCAGATTGTCAAGTTTTGTTTTGTTAGGTTGATGGGTTTGCTTTGTTAGGTGTGTGGGTTTGCTTTGTTAGGTTGGTGGGTTTGCTTTTGTCAGATTGCCAAGTTTTGATTTGTCAGATTGCCAAGTTTGATTTGTTAGGTTGGTGGATTTGATTTGTTAGATTGTCAAGTTTGATTTGTTAGGTTGGTGGATTTGCTTTGTCAGATTGTCAAGTTTGATTTGTTAGATTGCCAAGTTTGATTTGTTAGGTTGGTGGATTTGATTTGTTAGATTGTCAAGTTTGATTTGTTAGGTTGGTGGATTTGCTTTGTCAGATTGTCAAGTTTGATTTGTTAGATTGTCAAGTTTGATTTGTTAGGTTGGTGGATTTGCTTTGTTAGATTGTCAAGTTTGCTTTGTTAGGTTGATGGGTTTGCTTT
>JASGCC010000010.1:1800000-2013213 GCA_030067915.1 Hydractinia echinata
CATCACGTGAGAGAAAAATTTTTACCTTCCGTTCCGTTCCGAGGAAAGTAGAATCGAGTTCAACTTTTTCTTTGCGTTTTGTGCAGAAACGACAGGTAGAAGATTAGTTAGCCAAACAGATTATTTTTACCTCCAAAACGGTATACTTGAGAAATTATTACAAAAACTTGGGAGACAGGCTTTTTTATACCCCTTCCCCACTCCCCAGTCTAAATAGAGTTAGCAACAAAAAACAAAACGTCCATGTGAAACATCATTTAATACCTAATCTCAGTTTTAGTGTTTATTGGGTTGGCACATCATACAAAAATAAGATGCCAGACATTATGGTAGCGTAAAAATTAGATGGCTACTACACATACTGACTATAATCTGAAAGCGAAAAAGAGATTCCATTGTCACTTTAAACTCTACTTATATTTGCATATATCAGCATATATCTTTTTCTTTAGATATGTGTAGAACTGTTGTGCTTTAACCCTCTTCATAATAATTGTACCCGGATCGGAAAACCGGCAATGGACGGAACACCGTGTGGCGAGGGAAAGGTAATTTTTTTTCTTATTTGGCGTTGTAAGGATCAAGGATGTCGTACTGCCCTATGTTTATATTGTACATTCAAACCTGTACATAGCATATCAAATAGTTTTCTTTCATTCATCGGATTCTCACTAAAGACAGGGTTGGCATTAGCACTGATTAATTGATTTTTACAGCCAACAAAGTAATAATAAGAGATAGAAACAAAAGCTGAAATTTTTGTAACATCCTTTGGTGAGCCTTATTGTGCCAAAAATTCTGGTGGCTTTCAAAGGACAAAATGGTCCGCTGTAAAGCTTTTGTGACATTTTAGTCTCTTTGACATTGTAATTGACTGACAGTTAACGTAATGCAAACGTAACAAAAATGAATATTGTCAAAATGGGTCGACAGCAGTCGTATATCTGTGAAACTTTGACCGTAAAAATTAAAAAATGACACCAAAATGAACCTGTGCGCAATGCCTTAAGGACCGTGATGCTTTTGGGCCGGCAAGATCTGTAAATCTGTAAAACAGAATACTTAAAATACCACTTTGTCTCCTCTAGTGGTGCAAAGAAGCGATTTGTGTTGAGAAGGGAATTCGTGATGATCTCGTTGTAGATGGTGGATGGACACAATGGTCTGGTTTTCAGCCGTGTTCGAGGACGTGCGGGGGAGGGATATCGTATCGTGAAAGAGCGTGCCAATCACCAAAGTAAATGACTATTTCATATTTTCTCACTTTTTGTTCAGTACTCAGCGAATTCGGTTTATATCATCGTGTCGTGTTTTTTTTTATTTTCTGTTTGCAGACCAAAACATGGAGGAAAGTACTGCGAAGGAGAGTCAAGAATGTATATCATTTGCAACAAAGAGGTATGATGAATTGTAACCAGGACCGATAACGCTTGCAATAATGTGAAGACGTTTTAATGCAAAAATAATGTGAATGTTAAAACTCTTGAACAATGGACAACTTAAATTTCGACCCTCTGAGAACTTTAGTTTCTGTCAACCGTAATACAAAACTGACTCGATAGGACTTGAAAAGAGCTCTCTAATGAACTCAAACTTGATCTATTCCGATAACTAGTATCAGATGTAATCATAGAAGGTAGGCAGATTTCTAAATACACATTTTGAAAAGAAATGAATTTACGTCGCCGTGAAAGAATTAAAAGAATTAGGTCTTACGTAAAAATCTGTGTTATCACCGTAAAATCAATTACGAAGCTTCTCGAATGCAACGTTTTTGCAGGCTCTTACTCAATGAGAACCGACTAAAATTAAGGTCCATATAATCGTACTGTCTGTATTTCCCGAGTTAAAACTGATGTATTACAGATGTCTCGTTCGCGAAATTCTGCAAAATTTTAAATTGGTCATATGCGAAATTAAATCTGAGCTCCAATATCACTGAGAAGGCAATCTGCGGAATTTAAACGCGAAGTTTAGCGCAAAGATTTTTAAGTGATACTTCGACTTCTTTACAAGTCATAAAATGAAAATTACAGCATGTGAAACACAGGAAAATTTTTGAAAGGCAATAAATTAAAACGCGTTAGTCGTCTCTATCTATCTTTCCGGGTGGTTTTAACATTTCATTTTAGCCGGTAGAAATCAATCATTTGTTGAAGAATGATTGGTTTCTATAGTAACAGCCATTGTTCTTGAAGTACCTTTATTATCCTTAATCTTATTCAAGTCCTTTTACTTCAAGACAATCAGCGAAATTAGATTTTCATTTTCGTCTTAACTAAACTTTGATAAGTTTAGAACAGGAGCTTTGAGTATCAAATTATGTTTTGAGCTAAGCCTTGAACAATTTTAAATCTCAGGAAATAAGAAATGATCTGTTTCGTACAGGACTGTCCTGCTCAATCTAATTTTCGTCGCGCACAATGTGAAAACCAAAGTTTATCTTACTACGAAGATCATCTACTAAATTGGACATACACACAGAACGAGCCAGGTTAGTATATTCATTCATTGTATACCAACATCTTCTCTCAGGACTTCTAAGGTTTTCTTACATCGTGGCTTAGGGTAATTGTATACGTAAGCTGTTTCATATCACATGAGAATCGTTTCAAAATACATAATGGAAGGTATAAAGACGCATGTGTCTAATTTTAACCTTAAGACTGCTTTCCACTAACATGCTCACGGTCGCAGCTGCCAAAGCTAGGATAACGGTGACGTTTAATATGGCACTTTTTTCTAAATTTTAATTGGTTGTGAAAAAAGTTGACCGTCTGCAAATGCTTAAAAGTTGACGTGTTTCAACTTACAAAGCTGCAAAAATACAGGTGGTGTGGCCAAAATAAAATTTCAAAACGAATTTCCAGATACCGAGATAGCCTTAATAGAAATCACCCTACGCAGAATTGTTAACATTTTTTGATAATTTTTTAACATTTAAACCTGAGTTCTGGCCTGCTTGACCATTGATTAATTCGTTTACATGGGAAAAAAAATTAATTCTCTTTTGTATGGGGCCGAATGTTATTATGTTAAAGTTGAGTCATCAGGCTATTTTATGGGATGTCGGTTTGTCACTTTTTGACGTCAATTTACATTACCCGATGTCTAAGGGTTAAAGTCAGTATCGATGATCTATTTTTTAGAAGCCAGTTGTGATCTGAAGTGCATGTCGACAAAAAATAATCTCGTTACAAAACTATTTGGTCACGCAGTAGATGGTACAGAATGCACAGTTTCAAATATACCTGGTCGATGTGTAAGAGGGGAGTGCAATGTAAGTCAAATGGAAATTGTTTGAAACACACCATACACTTCGTGTTGTTACTTTATGTTGATTTTCACGAAGATTAATTTTCACGAATTTTGCAACATTTTATCCATATTCGCGAATATTTGTCTTAGCGAAAATTGTAGGAATATGTCAATTCGCGAAAATAAATCTTCGCGAAACCTTTGGAAAAACAATTTTATTCTGTTTGCTTCTCTCGTTTTTCTTAGCACATTTTCTATTTTGTATTTGATAAAAAAATATTTCGATATAAGCAAGTTCAATTAAAGGTTACCTTATTTCAAAAAATAGGCCTGAAATAAATTAAAATTGCGTGAAAATATTTCTTCGCAAAAAAACCTTGTTCATTCGCGAAAAAAAATCCTCGCGAAATATCTCGACATGACTGTTTCGCGAAAATTAATCTTCGCGAAATTCATTTTTTTAGACCTCGCGAAAATCAATAAACTTATTCCGTTTCGAGTTAAAAATTACTCATTTGCTTTTAGACCGCTGGCTGTGATTTAGTACTGGGCTCCACCCAACGTAAAGATCGTTGCGGTGTGTGTGGCGGAGATGGAAGCACCTGCACTGAAAAAATAGATCTTAACCAGAATCCACTGGCTGTGTCTCGATCAATCAATAATGCCGAAATAGTCGATAAATTGGCTACCCTAGAAGAAAGTAAGTCAGCTGGTTTTGATAATAATATTGGCGAGGAATATTTACGCAGTCGTTTCTTTACATGTTCTTGTATGTTAATATTCCAAGAAATATTCGAATCTTTTATTACACACAGGATTAGCTCATGTGAAAAACGTGTCTTTCTGTGCTTATACTGGTTATAGATTGCACAAGTGAACACTTTCTCGACTTTAATGGATCTATGATTTCTACCAAAGGTTCAACCTCGTCCCCAGGACTTGTTAGACTTTTTATATAGTTGCTAAAGGTTTTGTTTTGACATGGTGTGCAGAAATATTTTTAAATTTTCCAAAGAATTCAAATTCGATCAATTGCTGAAGATTTGTCCATATTAAAGCAAATATTCTGCAAACATAACTATTAATGACATGAATTGCAATCATTACAAACAGCTGTTATCATTCTTTGAACATTATACCAAATTGTGTTGTAATGCTACTTGATTCAGAACTAAAAGGTAAAGTGCCCTCTTTGAAATAATAATCTAGTGTAACGCGTCTACAAATATTTTTTAACATTTTCCTTCTTTTTTAAAAGGAAAGATACTTTGACCATTTCGCCGGCCAGTCAGTTTGCCAGGAAAGTTATCCGGTTCAAAACCATGTAAAATATGCAGTTGCTATGTCACACCTCCGATCTTTAAGTATGAGGTTACAATTAACAAAAAAAACATTTTGAACACAATAATGACATCCAATTTAGGCACTTATTACACCTGATGGTCTGATGTTGTGCAAAAATGTTAAATTTCCAGCTTGCAAAAAAATTTGCAACAACAAAAGTACTACACGCACGACACATGTTTCCTTACAATTTAGTAGTTGCCAAAGAAAATAAGTAGCTTATCCACAAATATTTCCAACTTGTGTAAAAAATTTACCACAATTGTCTTTTTTTACAAAGACTTACGCCTTCAGCATTTTACAGACAGCCTTTCCCCTATCTCAATATTTAGATATCTACTACGGGGCCCTCGGAGTCACCTACGTTAAGAAATACTGTGTCCCCTTTTTGTTTATTATTGGCCACGATTGCAGCATAATATTCTTGATCCGTTGGAGTCGGAAAAGTAAAACAGTGTTCGGCATCACACGTTGGCCTACGTTTGTTGTTTGATTATTTTCTGTTTTGTACCAGACGTTTTAGTATAGTATCTAGCCTAAATATTCTGCTACTTATTGGTATTCTTTAGTATCTGTGTGATTGCGTCTCAAAAATTATGAGTTTTTTATGACTACTTTTACGACAAGTCTATCTAACAAACATATGCAAAATAATATACAGCAAGGGAGTATATTCTATGTAGGCCAGAAATATCTTAAATTGAAAACGGTACCTAGGAAAAAAAGGAAATGCGACCATCAAACAACCTCCCTACTTGTGGTGTCGTGCAAAATTGCATATCGGTGAAAAAAGGCCATTGACGTCATTCAGTCTATGATGATGTCATCATTATTCCAGACCTGAAAAGAGGGTGAACCTTAACAAAAAGATATAAGGTTTGCAAACAATTCAGATATGTGAAATTACTTGATAAAAGCATAAAAAAGCTCAAATATGACTTAGGAAATTTTAATAAAGATACGTCACCATAACAACAAACGTGACGGCATACCAAAAGGTTTTTGACTATCCTGTAGCTAACTTAATAATAAGAAAATATCAAAATTGCAAACCTGAAAACGATATGCTTAGCGAAATTAAATTCCTTGTAAAGATTTCAGCGACAGCATTCAACTTTTCTTCTCATCTTAATAACATTGCCTTCCTTTAAATCGATGTTTTTTTTTATCGATTACCACATCATGCGGAGATAGATTTATCGTTAAATGAATATTGTTAGCGTGTGTAGTTATTCTTTTAGTAGATTCAACCTTATTTCCAATCTGAAGACACACAATAACGTTGACTTTCACACTCGCTATTCTTTTTCCCTACTTCAAAATCATTTAGAATGCTTACCAGTGAAAGTTTGTTAAGCCCGTTGGGTCTTTTTAGGTGAGGGTGTGCTTGATGTATGCTTAATTTAGCTGGTTTATCAAAGCTTAAAAAATAGAGTATCCAGTCACGGATTAAATCATGCATAATTTTGTTCTTTACAATGCTTTTAAAAACATTTTTACGAGGGATGTTGATAATTTGAAATGGGTGGTAAAATTTACTGAAATCTAGTGTTGCCATCTTTCCCCTTCTGTTAGATTACCAAGAGTAATTACATTGATTGTGATTACCATTTGTCTCTTCTTCTAGAACGCAGCCATCACATGCAGAATGTCGCGAAGAAACTGATCGAACTGCGCAATATTATGAGAGAAGTTGTGAAGAAGAAATGTGATGATGATCCAGAGTGTATTGGAAAATTTGATATCAATTCATTTAGCAAGAAAGAGAGCGTAGAATCGGTACCAGGAAGGTTTCAGTGGGTGCTAATATCGAGCGGATGTAGCGTGTCCTGTGGAAGAGGTTAATGCGTTTTCTCTTTTTTATTTTAGCTGTTTTGACTTGTTGAAGAAATTTGACCCTTAAAGCGAACAAAAAAACTTAAAAAAACAAAACAGGTGCAGTAGACTCTCGATAACCTGAACATTCACCGGACCTTAAAAAAAGTTTGATCTATCGAGATTTTGAGTTTTCAAAAATTTTGGTAAAACGAGAAAAAAGACTGAGACAGGTGAATTTTGAAGCTCTTTACTTTCTTTATTTTTTTCTGTAAAAAAAAGTCCGTTAGAAAGCTTTGTTTAAGGTTTTTAACCCGCTCCCGAGCTAACAAGCTTTCCATTTTCAATACAAGATAGCGAATTTCGATCCCATGTGTACTGAAAAAGAGTTTTCTGCTGAAAAAGCTTTACGAGAAAAGGAAAAGTTCAACTTATAGAGAGAAATTCCTCCGAGGGACCGACAAATTTATTTGACCAACCGAGATGTTCTAGCTATCGAGTATTCTAGTTAACAAGAGCCATATGTATGATATCTTTTATTATGATCGAGTATTTTTCGGTCAAACTTGATTTGAAAGCATACCTAAAAGTTACCTGAGATCATAATGAAGAGGTTCTCTCTTTCTATCCTCCTAGGATAATCTAAGGAAATTGAAGCACATTTTTTACTTGCGATAATTACCAAGCATTCTACGGATTATTTTTTTATATGTTTAAATTTCATTTCATATATAAAACATTTTATATTCAGGAAACGAAGTTATGTTCCCAGAATGTCGCAGAGTGGATGATGGAACGCCAGTTGCGCGATTATTTTGTAACAGTGGTAACAAACCACTGACTGTGACAAAAACATGTGATCGATCGCCCTGCCCACCGAGGTATGTCGTCCGCTGTTTTAATGCGCATGATTTGTACTACTTTGTTTTACTAATTCATCGAGCATAGGTCGCATACTGGTTTAAAATGGTGTACTTCTACGAGGGTCAAGAATACACCAAAGTATTAAGATTGACAAGCGAATTTGAAATGCTAAACAAAACGTTTCGCCAAATGGACCCAAACAAATGTTTTCTTCTTTCACTCAGATATGTATTAAGAGATATGTATTAAAAGTTATTTTAAATATATTGATATATTATTTTATATCTCTTTATTTGATATGTTTATGATTTTCTTTGGCATTCTAATTATACTAGTCGACCAACCCGTGGAAAAATCCACGGGGTCGCACGTCCTTTTTATATCACATTTCGTGTTTCCGAAACAGACAGACAAACAGACAGACGACGGCTACTATTAGAGACTAACTTTCTCTTTAGTTGGAAAATTTCGAAATGGTCATCTTGTACGCGATCTTGTGGAGGAGGGACTAAAAGAAGGAGCGTGTACTGCGTGGTAAATGTTAATAAAGAAGAGTATGTTTTATCCACAAGTCAGTGCGATGTGGAGGAACAGCCGAAGCGTTTATCAGCATGCAACCTCAGTCCATGTCAAGCAGAATGGTTTGCTGAACCATATGGGGCGGTACGTATGTTGTGGATTGATCCTGTCAAGACTAATTCTTGCTTAAGTTTACTGTAGCTTACTTGTTGCTTGTTGACTACCGTAAAATGCTGTAATCGAGCGCAGCGCTATCAGCGTGTATAGTACGACTTTGGTGCGCTTATCTGAGGGTGCGTTTATCCACGGGTGCACTTATAATCGAGTATAAAAAAATGCAAGAGAAAACGAAAGAGTAACTGGATAATTTTTTTCAACGATGTGTGTTGCCCTATAAAGTTAATATAAAGTATAAAGTAAAATTGCTCTATATTCTCTAAAATGTCTCTCCTCCTTAATCTTCGTCAGTTGTTGAATCATCACAAATATTAGAATGAACATCACCCTGTTCGTACTCAACACTTTCCGAATCGTTCTGAATCCTCGTCACTCGTTAAGTGTCAATTGTTTTCAATATCTTCTTTCTCTAAACGCGCTTATCTACGGATGCGCTTATAACCGGGTGCGCTTGATTACGGCATTTTACATCTACTAGGGAAGACAGATGAAAAATAAACACGACTTTGAATATTTTCTTCATTAGCTACGAACTTATTTTTGCAAAACTGCAAATACTGCACAGTGTCTGTAAACCGCGAAATGTTTATCTCGCGGAATGCTTTGACATCAAACAGTTCGACAACATATTTCATCATAAAAAGCGTGTAATAGTAATCGAAATTTCTAAATGCCGTTATAACAAAACTAGTTTTAGGTTTGAGGTATCTGCAACAACGCTGCAACTTTTTATTTCAGTGCTCAACCTCGTGTGGTGTAGGCATGCGTACACGATCTGTGGTTTGCAAGAAAGTAGACTTAACAGCAGGTAGTTCAACTGTTCTATCTGATAACGCCTGTTCACACACACCTGTACCAGAAACTGAGATGATCTGCAATGCACACAACCCTTGTCCTGGAGCAGGTAAGAGTATCTCTCACTTTAATGAATAAAAAATGTTATAAGAATCCAATTTTTACAATATTGCCTTAAACTTGCCATAGATGAATGCGGCAGTGTGTGGACAGACGCCCGTGGGAACATAAGCAGCCCATCATATCCGAACAACTACAGTGACAACCAAGAGTGTGTACATGCCATCAAAGCGGACGAAGGGAAAATTGTCACCTTGAAATTTCATGAGTGAGTACACCATCTGTATTTTGCATGCATTTTTAAAATTTGTCATATAGTTTTAACTGTGTTTAAGTACTGCTTCTTTTACTTGAGGTTGGAAAGTCTTACATCAAGAGGTCATTTTATATTTATATCTGCATTTTATATTTATTAGGGTTTACTATGGATACTTCGGGATAATTGTGACAATCTGACAGGCGTCAAGAAAGAGTTTATTTCTGCAAATTCGTACTAATTTTAGTGCAGCGAAAAAAAATCTCTTCTAGGCGTACTCGGTTTCGCGCAATAGCAATATAAACGCAGTTTGCGCGTGTTATTTTTCACACACAAATTTCACCGCATATAACAAGAAAAAAATAGCAAAATTAGGGTTCAGTTTTTGCGCGCCCTTCACAAAAGTTCATTCCCCAAATTTTCGAATATTGCAGCTGGTGAAATCTTTCACGAAAATTTCCTTACAGCAGCAACATACTTAATAAGTCAGTCATAGACATATGTAGTGTTACATTTTGTTGATGTGATGTGCATGTTCGTTCTGCCTCGATTCCATGTTGTAGCCTCTTAGTCGTTCATGCACATATTATTACGTATATTTTTGAGTTGATCATTATTATGAAAAGAGTTGAAAATGGGAGTATCGTTTTTACCTCACATAAGCTACACACATCTTTCTTCTTAGTATGGACATCGTAGCAGCTCCCACGCAATTCTCTGGTCCAAAGTGTCTTGGCGACTTTCTACGTATCACAGATGGCAAATGTTCTGAAGTTGGAATACGCCCATCTGTCAAATTATGCGGCAAAGATGCGCCTGGACAATTTGTGTCGAGCGGAAATGATTTGTGTCTGAAATTTGTAAGCGATCAATCATCTCACGGCCAAGGGTTTTCGTTGAGTTATGCAATCGAAGATAAACCAATTGAAGAACAACCTGTTCGAGGTAAGTGTGGAGGAGGGTGAAATGATTAGGCCTTATTAATCGCCGCCACAATAAGAGTAAAAACGGGGGAGAGACAAAATGCTTAATCACGAAAAATGTAAACAATTGAAATTTTGCTCAAACAATATTAACAAGATGCAGGCGCTGCATAAACTATCTCGCTATTAAAAATGCACAACTATGAAACATCCACAATGCGATCCAATTCTACAATTTCTGCTAACAAAAATACAGCCTATCATCCATGGTTAAAAGTCGCGCGATTGAAACGTTTATGGTCTTAAACGGCATTTAGGTGACAAAAAATCAAAATTTTGATGTCACCATCATGTTCGGCATACTTTTTTTGTTAACTTTGCCAAATTTTGTCTAAAATAAAGTAGTTTTAATTTTTGGATCAATTTTGGCCTAAAATGACATTTAGGTGACAAAAATCAAAATTATGATGTCACTATTATGTTCAGCATACCTTTTTTGTTAACTGTGCCAAATTTTGTCGAAAACAAATACCAATTTTGGCCTGAAACGTCATTTAGATGACTTCCAAGTACTTAGAGAGTTTAGGTACGAAGTTTAAATCTGTGACGTTGCAATTGACCATTTGGGACATTTAGTTAGTTACGAGTTGGAAACCTATCCTCGCAGGCGAGATAGTAAAAAGAAAAAAAAAAGTAAAAATAGTTACCAAGATGAGATTCGAACACACGACTACTCCCGTGTCGGTGCTCAGAGAGCCAAAAATTTCCATTTTGGGACGGACAGCTGTATTTGAATACTCCTCGCAGGCGAGATAGTAATAACTTACAAAACAATTATTTTAATAAAAGAAACTTAATAATTAGATTTGTTTCCGCGAAAATTTCTCAAAATCGCAAATCGTGGATCCACATATTCACACTTATTCGTAAAAGTTATAAACAAAAAATCAATTCCTGAAAAATTCCTGAAAATCAATTTCGCAAAATTTTCCCAATCTTTTAATTCGCGAAAAAATTCGCGGATTTTTGGACTCGCTAAAGGTTCTCCCATTAAAGTTTATACACACGAGTGAGCTCTCATATATTAACAACATATACCACTATTAAAAATACGTGCTAGAAAATCTTTCAATAGGAGTAGCAGTGCACCTCTGACAATAAAAATTTCGGTGCAAGAATAAAGGAATCAGGATGTAACGAATTGACATGTGCAGTTTGTGTAATATGACATAATATTCTTCCTTGATAAAAAATAAACTAAAAACAGTCGGTTATTTATCAAATAAGGTGCGATCATCGCAAAAATTGGTGTTCATGGCGTGCCATCGTTACACTTTTCACCATCACAGCATTTGACGGTACATTTTTCAAGTTGATCTCCAGACGCTCCCTTACACAGATTACCATCACACATCTCCTCCGTAAGACAAGTCCGTGTAAACTCTTCAAAATTTGTGCCCCATCGCTTGGTGTATATGTAACCACATCTGTTCGCGTCGCCCAAACAATTTATTACAGGATCAATACTACAGTCCTCCCAATTGACTCTGCTATAACAATCGTAGCACTGAGAAGCAGCGTCTGAAAGATAATAATCTCGCGATCTGTATCTTCGCGCGACTTTTTTCGAATCGACCTCACAGAGTTTGTCATGTTTTGTGCTCAAAATCCATTATCATTCGCGAAATTCAATTTTTGAGTTTACAATCTTGGTCATAATATGTGAGACAAGACAGCTAATTTCGAAGTTCGCCATCACAAGTAAGTAGGCTATTTTTATATTAGATTCGCACATTTCGAACTTCTTAAATCATATGCCAATGTTTAGATTGGATTTCAGATTCAGGTTATTTAGTAAAGTCCAAATTCTTAAAATGTGCTAATTGTTGCTGACGTCAGCATGGCCATGTTTCACAAATTTCGGGGGCCGTGGGACGTAGATTATTTCGGTGTGCGGGCGTGCCAGAGAATGTGACTAGCAACTTTTCAACGCTGTTTGTCTGGCCTACGTGTGTGCAAAAGCAGCTACTTTGCATCCTACTGGCCCCAGAGCATTGAATGTTTGACAGTATTGTCCATATTTGAAAAATGAGGAAAAACTGCCTTTGTCTCAATATTTTTGTCCAAGATTGTAGTAATTCATTTTTTGAAACGGAATTAACAATTTCCTTTTTACAAAACCAAGCAAACAAAAACAAACCTCTAAGGAAATAACACAAAAATATTTTTGAGAAACACAAGTTGTAAATCAAGGCATATTTCCACTCAAGAAAAAAACACAAAAGGGACTGAGCTGCAAAACCACTACAATTTAGTTGGTCCTTCTACCACACCTCTTTCATATGAGCATGAGGTAAATTATGTCTCAATTATGGTTTGCATTTGAATGATCGGAACCTGGATATATGCTTATAATGAACAGCAAATACGCGAGCGAATTTGTTTTCGAATTTTTTGCTAAGCCGTATAACAAATGAAGTAAGCTATATCTAAAGTAGATCAAGGGACTAGTTACACGAAGAAACTATAAAAATTAATGTAAGATAATAGCTAACCTGGCATAATATGCTCATGTGATTATATATCACAGTATGTTTATAATATTCCCAAGTTTTGGACATTTTCAGCCTTACTTATGAATGCTAACGTATGTATGATAAAAGGCGTATTTATGCTTTCCTTATGTCCAAATCTCTCTCTTTGACAGCAGAAAAACTTATTGAAGAAAATACAGTTTAGTTTCTCTCCGGAATGGAAACTGGCCTCACAATATTTGTTTATACACAATAAAGTGGATATATATTTTTCATAAATTGACAGAAATATTACCACAGCTGTCAAAAACAGCTCTCCTGGTCTTACCTGAATGAACAGCAACATACAAAGCAACACAAATTATTAAATACGGTTTCATGGCCATTGCTTTTTGTTTAAAACTTTTTTTCACTCTACAAAGGTTTTTTTTAACTCCACAAAAATTCTGTTATCTAACCTTATGTTTTTTTCTTCTTCATTTCATCCATTTCATTCTTTTTATTTAATAATTAAAATTATTTTTTTGTATTCACATGCTGATAACATTTATATTACGTTTATTCACCATTACAATGGTACCACCTGGCGAATATTTTCAGATATATCAGCCAGTAATTCTATATCAGTATAGAAATGTTGTTTCGCAGTGTATCTAAGGCAACGCTTAGAGCACAATCTTTTCTTTTCTGCTTCATTTTTTGTAATTCACTTAAAATTTTATATATACTAGTATGACACTGCAACATTTTGACCTATCCCGAAGTTATATGCATTCTAGTTAAAAGAAAATCTAACAATATAAAATTAAAATTAAATCTCACCTATTTCTGACAATTTTTTTTAAACATTTTAAGGTTTATTTTTTCATTTTAGCATACTTTAAGCTTTTTTTAAGCACACATCTGTGCGCAATGTCCAAACATAAAAAAAAAAAAAATCACGGATACATAAGATACGTAAAGCTGAAAATCACACAAAATGAAGATGACAGACATTCAATTCACGGTTTTCAAGGTTTTTCTTTTAGTGAATGATTAATATTCAAGGTTTTTAAGACCCCCTAGTTTGATTTCAATGTTTTTAAGGTTTAGTTCCTGTTCAACGCAGTTATTAACAAAATTTATTTATCAACAAAACACGAAAATTGGCACATGCGAAAATATTTTATTAAAATGTCAGCATGTCATGCCATGGTGTAGGGGACACCTTAAAAAAAAGGCTTCAAACATTAAAATTGCGCTTAATATAATGATAACAGAAAAGCTTTATACTATCTACTTATAAAAACAAGAAATATCGTTTGTGAAAAAAAACATATTTTCTACAAAATTTTGAATTTCGAAGCTTCTTCCCTTAGAATACCTTGATACTACTACCTCGTACTACAATCTCTTAACTTTTAGATATATGCGACTTAAAAGGGAAGCAGATCAATTCTTCACTCGGGATTGTGACGTCACCAAACTACCCTAATTTTTATCCAATCAATGAGGATTGTAAAGCCACCTTTGTGTCTCCCGACGGATCTGGCTTTATGTTGAAATTTGACGCGTTTCAGATAGGTTCACGAAGGTATGTCATAACAATTTACAGGGTGTCCACTTTGTCGGGAATGTCAGACATTGTCAGGAAATATGAAAATATAGGCAAAATATCAGAAAAATGTAGTCTTTTTATGAAATGTAAGGAAAAGGTCAGGAATTTTAAACTTTCCACTAAATCCCCGTAATGCTTTTTATTTATTTAAAAAAAGTAGGAAATAAAATTTATAATTTTTAGCTAAATAATACCAGGAATATCAGAAAAAATCGAGGTCAAATTTTGAGTGTACTGCTTTAACTTTCTTCTCCTATTATTTCTTTACAGGATTCAAACTTACAACGTTATATTTAAATATAGAAAGTGTGCGCCAATAGAAATTTCAATCATGTTTTTAACAAGAACGCTGAATTTTAACTGCTTAAAAATAGCTAAAGAATTAACCATTAAGGCAGTTTTGTTGGATTCCTTGATGTTCTTAAATAAAAACATCTTCGACAGTCTTACAACAAGACAACAAACATGTTATGATATTATTCAAAATTTCGTGTATATTTTAGCGGTGTTATGGAGTGCAAAAACGATTACTTGGAAGTTTATTACAACGACAAAGCAGAACGAATCTGCGGGAAGGAACCTTCCATACCAACGGTGCATATCCCTTCCACGAAATTCACTATGACGTTTCACTCAACACACGTGAAGAAGGAGCATCGAGGATTTGTGTTGACCTACGTCACAAAAAAATATGCAAAGAAATACGCAGTAGACAAGAAGACAGGTATATTTTTGGAGTGAAAATGTTCTCAAGATGTACAGGATTTTTATAAGCGAAACGCTTATAAACATACAGGCTCGTGTTAAGCATATTGTCCAGCCTTAGTAAATCCTTCTGATGTGTTTTTTTCCCTGTGCTATGGGTATTTTAATTAGACACTGATACTGTCTAAACTTGCCTTGTGTAAATATACCTTTAGTTTTGTTGCTGTTTTTTAAAGGTAAAAATGGGACTATTTCATCTTTTATCTTAAGCATAACTTAAGCATACTCTGAGTTTGATTTTTTTTCGCATAAGCATATCGTAGCCTGATTTTGAATTTTTACTTGCTTAGGAAAAAAAAACATGTACTTCTTAGAATAACTAGTTCTATAAAACTTGTGTGTGTGACGTCAACATCTAAATATAACCTCTTTAGATTTACCTCTCCCCCCTACGTCCCTCCTATTTTCATGGAGACTGCTTATTTATTTTCGGTTATTTTTAATTTCCATAGCAACTAAACTTCAAGCATACAGCCAAACAATAAATCAATGGTCACAAAATCGACAACCTATCGCAGTTAGCAATACAATGAATCAAACAATAGAGCCAGGTCAGTGAAAGAACTTTCTTTCAGTTTTTTATATAATATCAATCCTGAATACTGATTATGATGTGCTTAGTTCAGCAGCTGATAAAATATCTCTTACATACTACATAACAAACAAAAATGACTGAAGGTGAATTTCTACGCAAGAACAAAACGGATTGAAAGGAACGAGAATAATACCTTGCTTTGATTGGTTATTCTGCTTATTGCTGTTTTGTGTTTATTTTTTTTACGTTCCTGTCCGCAAGAAAGGTTGAAATGTTTTTAACTTTTTGTTCAGATAAGAATAGATCAGAAAAGAAAAAAAATTTATCAACCAATATAATTTTAAAAATTACATTTTCCGATCTGTTCCATTCTTGAATGGAAATTCACCTATATTTTGAAATAATGGTGCCAATAGTGTATTTATTAGTCGGGTTTCCATTTAGCCTCGTCAATCAAAAAGAGCGTACTGACCAAACCAACTGAAGGGATGATCAGAGACAAAAATGAACTAGTGAAGGTGCTCCTAGAGTTGTCAGAAGGTATCATCAATTACAACTAATCACTCCTGTTTCATACCCATAATAATATTAAAAATATATATATTTTTCAAAACGTTAAAAAAAAATTTTTTTCAATTTTTGCGAAAATTAAATTTTCCGAATTTGGAGAAAAAAGGATTTCATGTTTTTTTTTTCCTAAAGATTTTATTTAGTAGACATAACATAAACTGCCGAACTGAAATTTGCATAATTATATAAAATTGTAAGCGAGTCCAAAGAAAACAAAATCGTTTTTCGAATAATAAATTTTCGCGGGAGCTAATTGGTAATTATTAGCTAATATTTTTTTTCTATTAATTTAAAATACAACATAACTGCAACTAATAAAACTAACTACAATTAATAAAAAAGCGTGTAGTTAATATCGTTGACACTTGACATTTCCACGATGGTTTTAGAAAGGACTATATACACCTTTGAAGTCAGTCACACAGCAAACAAACTACCTGCTACTTTTTAATTATCATTCAGTTAATTATGTACTAACTGGTTTCTGTTTGAGAACGAGGCTTACTATAACAAGTTGAAAACTAGGAGGTCTTTGGCCAAGTATTAGCATCTAGCTAGCACAACTCGACATTAAACTGAGTTTAAACATTTACAGACGGGTCGATTCAATGACTCTAACAGGATATTAAAATCAAAACACCAAAATGCAAATCTTAGTTGCGAACGTTGTATTAAAATTTTAAACTCTACAACACCTCCTTATATTTGCTTAGTAAATCCTGACCAACTGCGTACTGCTTTACGAAAACGCAACCGTATACCACAACGTCCGCAAAATGTGAAGAAATCTTACATCCCAACCCCTACAGACTTTGCATACACATACACAGATTACAACGCAGGACAGTCGAACTGGCTGAACGAAGACGCTCTTAAACGTGTTACTGATCACGTGGTCCAAACATTCGAAGACGATTTAACTTTGTTAGGGGCTACACCTCTACGTATTCCGTCTCGACCAGGTAACGCTAACGACAACACTGACTGAATTCACGTAACCCTAACACGAATTGCAATTCTAACTTTCTTCTGCACAGACTTGTTTGTAATGTTCCGTGTGTTTTTACTTTAGAAGCCAATGCTGTACCAAACCCTTCATCATTCGTAGATGTTGCGTCAAAAATGGGCGAGACAAGAACTCTCCATCGACCACTACCAAACCAACCACCAGCAGTAAACGAAGATAAATTGCAAGAATTACAAGTGAAAAGTAGTATACCCAAACACACTTGGCAAAACACTTTACCTTGGGGAACTCCCCAGCTTTCAAAGTTGACCCCGACAGCTTTCAAGCAAGCCAAAACACAACAAAAAGCTGTAGACAGTCTACTTAACGGGATAAACGACGGTGATACTGCATCACAGAGTAAATCAATCATAAACAAGGCAGGGAAACCGTACCAAGCAGGAAAACCACAAGCTACCCAACAAAGAATGTCCATCCTGCCTAATGCTTTAACTCGCCCTGCAACTACAGCCTACGAAAGTGTCAAGGGATTGGGTGCTACTGCTAATTCGTATCGTCCGTCACCGCTAAGTAGATACTCTGAGGCGTTGTCTAAACCGATTAATAATATTTACGGTACCAAGGAAAGTATTATACCAAAACGAACTGGACCAAATAAGATGGACTTAAATGTAGGCACGCAACGAACGGAAAAAACTCTAATACCGCACCCACCGCACCCATATATTGGGCTTCAAAAAGATGTCGCCACAGTTATTGCAAAAAAATCCAGAATTACTCAACCACAAACGATATATGGAAAACCTGAGACTTATGCAGCACCCGTTTGGGGTGGCAATAGGTGGTATCAGAATACAGTCCCAGGTAAGTGTATGCAAAGTATAATCAAAGCTAAAAGGTTCTCGCCCCTCTGCTGTTTAAAGGAGTGCGATGCATTACGATAGTGGCAGATGTGAGTCTGCAGCAGCATTAAATATTCAAAAAATATAAATTATTGTCGTCATTTTTATTTAGGTATAGTAAGGAACCAGATGAATATGCCACAATTCTCTATGATGCAACAGCAGTATCAACCCACCGCAGCACACTGGCAACCTGCGGTAAACTCACAACCAATTCCATCAATGTACACTCAACCATACCAACCTCAACAACAGCCATACTGGCAACAAACAATGAAAAGACAGTATCAGTCGTTTCCCTTCATGTATATTCCGCATTTTGGCGTGTTCAACAGTAAGTATATGTTCTTTCCATAGCCGCAGGCGATGAAAGAAAATCTGTTAAGCATACTATAAAGACTTCGAGATTTCTGGCGTAATCTTTGGCCTAAAGTTAATTCTCGCGAATTTTTTATTTATTCTGGAATATTTTTATATATCACATTCAACTAACTCATTGACATATTATTGTAACTTTACACGCTATTTCATGACCTTCTTGAACAATATAGTCATCAACACCTGTGTCTATCGCAAAAATTAATTCTCGCAAAAAATCCTTAAAATGATCATTCGCGATATTTTAGAGAAGCCCATTCACGAAATTTATTTCCCTTATTTTTTTGACTCGCGGAAGTGTCTACCTCTGTTTTTACAAATTGAAACAACAATACTTTTAGACCACTGTCCACCGAAATCATCGTTTACGTGCAGGGATATTGTTTTCCATCCAGTTTGTAATAACGATAACGACTGTTTGGACTTACGCTTGGGCTGTTGCGAAACATCCTGCAATTACGCCCAAAGAGTTTGCGTGGCAAAAGGTATTTGTTTATATTCGTTTCCATTTTATATGCTAGATTCTTCTTCCTTAATGCTGTTTACTTTTGGCAGGTGTCAATTTTCGTGGTTTCTTCAGAGTTAAGGGAAATTTACAAATACCAGTGATATTTTTTAAAATAGCATTTGCGAAAGTGAAAAAAATGTAATTTAATTTACTGAAAACAAATCGAACGCTAATTGTATGAATGTTTCATTGAGAAAGGCTGTTTTATTTGAAAATATTTGATAACACTTGCGTGTTATTAGCAAAAATTAATTCTCGCAAAATTAATTCCCAGGATTTTTTTTTGCAAACAAGCGTCCGCGAAAATTAATACATACGAAACAAAAGCAAATTTTTCGTACGAAGCCCTTAAGAATGTTAACTTCTCGTACCAGTGAACCAAATAGGAGAGAAACTACACTACAAATTATATTTATAGCAAGCTGAGACCACGCGCACAGACCACACAGAGGAGTAATGACAACACAAGTGTCCGTGCAACATGCAAGCAAGATTGCCAAGAGGTTGTTTAGTGGATCGATCGTGTTTGGAATCGTAAGCCTAAACACTGGTGGTTTCAGACAATGATGAATAGCGTTTATACCGTCACACGCCCTTCTGAAGAATGACTAATTGCTTTCGACGTTGAGTGTAAGACATAAGATTTCTCTCTATTGCATCTATAGGTTATTCTTTTTTTTCATTATTTAACTTATTATTTGCCAATTTGACATATGAATCGTGAGGTTTTATTTTCGGCGGATTTGCACTGAGAGTATATTATCATCATTAATGACTACTTTAGCTTGTCAAATCAAAATAATTACTCGAGAAAAAAAACAAGTACCCCTTGGTTCATGGGCGCATTTTTAATATTTAGAAGTGACCCGGATTTTGACTGAAGGATCGTTTTTCTTTTCCCATCTAATTTTTAAATCCTATAAGTTAACAATCATGATAATGATAAACTTTTATGTTGACATTTTTAAATAATTTTTTAAAAAAATGGTTTAATCATATGCCAAAAGACAAGAGAAGGAAAGTGACAGAAAAACATACTTAAAATCGCCGACATACAAATATATATAACAGTAAAATTATACGTTAATAATTATGCCAGAAGAAAAAGTGGCATCGGGTAAAGATTTTATTAACTTACGCCTAAAACAATTGATGCTTATAGATGCTAAAATTTTGTAAATATATCTCCTTGTAAATAATTAAGTTTTGTAGCTAATTGTAAATATATATTTTTACATCCACATATTTTCCGCATTTCTTCTTTCTCCTTTTTTTCCCTCACAAATATTATGACGCGTTAGCGTTGATTCCCGAAGCTCTAATTGAATTCCATTGTTGTACAACAGTTGCACTAGTTTTCGTTTTGTACCGTTTCGTTGGGGAAAATTTTCGTCCCCCAAATAAAAAAGACGTCTAATGAAGCTGGCTCCATTCTTTTCTTATATCAACAATGTCATCCAACACCGTTGTGCTGTTACTAACTGGTGAGTGAGCAATACAGACCCATCCTATGATAATATAATTTCTAGCTACCTTGTCAAGACCAAGTTTCGCATTGAAGTCTTCTTCTCATCTCCAATGTTTTTATATACATGTCTGCTTCTTCAGAGTCCAGTCGACCATGGAGTACAAGAATTTCTTTTAAGCAGTTTAAAACATCGTTTGGCATGTCTTTTGAGTTTCTGAAAAAGAGATGCGTGAATATGAACGGAGTATTTAATAAATGTATTTTAATGGCTTAATATATATAGCAGTTTTGTTCAGAGATCTTTTGCTATAATTTTTTTGCCAGTAGGCTGCTAGATCTGTTCATGTTTTACATTTTTCCTTTACAAAATAATAGGTTAAAAGTTTCCAACGTCACCCTGGTTACATTTCAAAGTTCCGAGGTTTGCATGGTTTCAAGGTCCAGCAGATACCCTGTTATTAGTAACTTTGTCCGTGAAAAAATCCGGAAAGGTCGGGGATCACGTTTTCTGCATAATTTCTGGAATTTGTTACTCTTCTTCTATCAAACCTTCGAATATGTTTTTATACTGCAATTAAATATATTAAATATATTATCTTTCATCGAAAACATTTCTTAAATCAACGCAAAATGCAAAATTATTTTGCCATATTTAAATTCCAGCATAACAAAAACAAAAGGTACAACAATCTTCTTGAAAAACTTCATTACTTAGCTTATTACCAAGTACTCCTAACAATCCTAAGGTTAAGAAAAACAGCAAGAACAACTTCAATAACATACCCAGCTATGAAAAAGTAGGCGTGCTCTTCATCTATCAACTTCCATATCAAATCTCCATATTCTTTCATTTTGTGTTGAACGTAGATTTCCTCCGGCTAAATCAACAGTCGCAAAGCATAGAGGTATAAATAAAAATCTCATTTTTAAATTAAAAAAAATGATTTCAGTTATTATGACGATGTTACGCTGTCACTTAATATACTGTTAGTATTTGGAAAACAACAAGAGCCATTAACCAATTCCATCTTGATGACGTCACGGATAAGAAATAGGTTTTTTTTAAAGCAAGCAATTTTGTAAAGGGAATTTTCTCTCTCTCTCTGTATTCGACGCTTAGCAACAACGGAAAGTCAAAAGGACTAATTTTGATACAGAAATCGAGAACTCAATGTATTTACGTACACCGCTTGATCGCGGTCTATGTAAAGCTGGTTGTTCTTGACCACAATATAGTCAAAAAAGCTAACCAAAAAAGCTTTTCACAGATGTTGTTCTCATATTGAAATTCCCCCCAAAAATGCAGTAACGACGTTTTCGTCTTTAATGGACATTTTTTTAGACTGAAATATGGGTGGGTGGTGTAATGCCCGTTCCCTGTACACCCAACCATTGTTTTAAGGGACATATTACATCCCTGACTTTCATGGAAATAGAAACATCAGAACGCAGGTGAAGTATTTTAGGTCTAGTCGAGTTCATGATGTTGCTAATCCAGTAATTTTGATAATGTTCTGTCAGCATAGAACAACAACAACAAAAACATGACAAAAACGTACACAAAACATAATTTTCAACAACAAAAACATGCCAAATTTTTTGCCCCGGCATCAGAAAACCTGATTTTCTCAATATTTATAGTAATAAGTTCAGAAACATAAACAAACTGCAAACATTTTATAAAACTTCGACACGATACACGATAATCCGTTTAAATATGCAAGAAAATAACATCAACAAGAACCAGTTTGTACAAATATCACCTTGCACAGGTTTTGGTAATAATTTCCCTCTATTTTTTAACGCAGTGATGATATACAAACATATAACTTTGATAAAGCTTCTTAAAACATGTACAGTACAACCAAAGGTTAAAAAAATTCTCACTCTTTTCAAAAACGTGAAGACTGGCGTGATCATTCAGTACCGTAAATTCTCTAATCGCCCCCCTTGAAAGCAAAATAGTAAATAGACGCCCCCCTCTAATTAACGCCCCCCCCCCCCCCCCCTTTTGTCTTGTGATGACTATTTTGTAGACATAGTTTGATAAATTGTAATTATACCTTAGATTAAGTTTAAGAAAAGACTATTATAGCATAAATTAATTTTTAAATAAACACCCCCCCTCGAGATCGAAAAAATTAAATAAAGGCCCCGGGCGTTTATTAGAGGATTTACAGTAACCTAATTTAAGAACAAGCAAAAAATTTGATTGTCAACAAACAACAAGTTTTCACATTTACCATAAAAAGGGATTCTCGGATTCTTTAAGACAGACTTTCTTTTTACACCGGTAGCTACCTTCATGCTACATTGAGTAAGTTCGTCGCGGTTTAAAACATTCTTTAAAAAAAATGTGATTAAACTCTTCATTCACATCCTTAATGATCTTTCTCAGCCATCTTTATACCGATTTCACATATCCCGATAGCTCTCTTGATATCTGCAAACTTGTTTTGGTTTTTAATTTCTTGGTTGCAACATCTTCTAACAACCTGTCTTCTAAGTTTTCTTTTTTTAGATTTGTAAATCTCAATTGTCCATGATTTTATTAGGCCTACGGTCACTGTAAACTCCTCACAAACTCCGTAAGGCAATCCTTTACATTTCGCAATGCATTTACCTTGTCTTGTTACTATGTAATTCGAGATGCTCTGCTTTGTGATTGGAAATCCTCCGAATCAGCGTTTCCATGAGAAAGCATAAGAATAAGATTCACAATTTAATAGTTTTTCCAGTACCTGGGGTCTTTCTTAAATCTCCACAATACCGACAAGATTTCCAATTTAGGCGCAAAATGTGATAAAATGTCTGATTTTAAGTTCTCAACAAAATATCTCAAAACATTTTTAATTTTGTTATTCGAAAAAATTGTCCAAAATTTGAAAAATATTTTTACCCTTAACGCCATTAGGTGTGGCTCTTGAATTTTTTTAAAGATACTAGCATATACCTGAAACTGTTATTAGTATTACAAATGTATCGATAAAGGGCTTGTAGTTTCGTTTAGATATGAACGATTGGACCCCTATCCGTTTAGCAACCTATGATATATATGATATATCATTGTGATTTTATAAAAGTAAAGTATTTACTTGCACATATGAAATATTACCAGTACAACAATTAGAATGCATTACTTATTACCTGATCTCTAGAGTAAGCAGAAAATACAGTTAACGGTGCTTTCGATGATACATCTGTCCAATAGTCTTGGAAAAAATCATCATTGTTCTTGCTACGGCAACCGAAAAACAAAACCATTTGTCCTAAGAACGCAATATTAAAAATTCGAAACTTATTTTATTTCCCTCACGCTTTATTATGAAAAATGTATTTTTTTGGAATTTCAAGCTTTTGACACTTTAAGGGGGACTTTCACGAAGTGAATTGTGAATTGCGAATTCGGCGGTGAAATAGCTGCGAATTATCTTTTCGATTTTCACTAGACACAAAAATTTAAAATACTGAACTCTTTTGGGTATTAAAAACAAGGCGGTTAATTTAAATTCTTTCCAGTAATGAGTTTTCCTAAGAATAAACACTAAAGATTGCGTTCTGATTGGTTAAAAGTTTACAGCGAAATATTTCGCCGCTATAAAGTAGAAACTGTTTCTACTTTACGGCGAAGCAAATTTTCCGAAACAAAATCAAAACAAACAAAACTGGGCATGCTTAAATACATTTCGCCGGCGAATTCCCCGTCCAATTCGCTTTGTGAAAATCCCCTGACACAATCTTGAAATGAAACAAACTACGTAACAAGATAAACAAGTTGTGACCTTAACCTTAGCATGGTCGTAAAAAAGATGGAAGGCTAAGACATAATTATATTAAACTAATGGCTTAATCATACTAAGCATAATTTTTTAAATTAGGGGTGTGATAGTGCTTCAACTAAACGTATCAATAAATTTGCGAATATCGAGAGATAATGTTGCTCGTAAAATAATTAGTAATAAAAACAGAAAGGCGAAACATAAAACACACCTTTCGCATGAGTTGAAACCCTCTCTTGAATGAAAGAACGAAATGGCGCCACTCCAGTTCCTACATGATGAATTTCAAGATAAAAGTTAAATCACAAAAAAAACGATTTTTTGGTCCATTTAGCGCCAGCTAGAGTAGCATTGATTTTGTTGATGAGTTGTAACTTCGATTTGTCTATTGTGATAGAGAGCTTTAGGGTTCTAAGCTTTATTCACTTCAAGTTTACATTATACACATCTATGCAAAGTTTAGTGGCAGTAACGTTAGTTTATTGCAATTTTTCAAACATGCTGCGAGATTTTTCTTAACTTAAAATACTTAACCAGCCTAAATAAGGTCGGACCCAAGTAAAATTTCTTAGAGGTGGCAAAAATTGGCTGACCGAAAAAAAAGGCCGACGCGAATTTACGGTTGCAAATAAATTACTAGGAAAGTGATTTTCATTTCGTCCACCAATGAAGTAACAGCTTAAAAAGTTAAAAGCCGGGAAAAAATTCATGAAAATTGAGAAAGGCCAACAACCTTCTTTGGGTCGATAATGTCGGACGTAAAGTCCGAGTTGTGGTACACTAAGAAAAATTTCTGTTTCTTGTTTAAGGTTTTGACAGGAAAATATTTTTAATTTCCCGTTAAGATGAGGGCAATTTTTTTGAAAGAATCAGCAATTTTCTGTATGCAAGATACATTAAGAACGAAAAATTTCCGACGGAAAAAGTTTCGGACTTTTTTTGTCCGAAAGTTTTGTCTGCCGAAAGTTTTTTTGTTCGAAAATTTTGGTTTTTCTAATATTTTTAAAAAAGGACCAGTGCATAGAAATTATATATAGGGTAATCAGAAAATCAATAAAAACTGCAGTTTTTGAACTTATTATTTGCGTTACTTTCACATTTGGCTGAGACTCTATCTATAAAGTTGGATCCTGAATACCCTTTTTTAGATCTTGATTGAATATATGACACTATAAATGCTTCTAGCCTTCTTTTTCTGTCATTTCCCGTAATCATCACTTTTGAAATTTGGTTAAAATTCGTTCAAAAGACTTACCCATACTTTATAAATCTTGTCCGAAAATTTTTCCACTGAAATAAAACATTGTGTCCGAAAGTTTTTCCGCCGAAACATTTTCCGCCGAAAATTTTAGTTCTTAATGTAGCTAGTAAATTTTGCAGTAATTGCCAGTTTTAATGTAAAATACACAATACAGTAAGTTCTATTCATACCTGGCCCAACCATGATAACTGGGGTGTTGTCATCCTTCGGAAAAGCAATGGTTCCTTTCGCTATCCATATTCGAACAGGCTTTTCTAATGAGGTTTCTCTATCGAGTGATGCCAGCCAAGTGGAGCAGACACCTTTCCGAAGATGATACATTTTTGTTTTGTAGCTAACCACTGCCATTAATATTTCAGCTACCTCAGGTTGAGCCTAAAGATAGTTAAAATAACAGAGCGAACGGACAGACCACTGATTTTGCACACGTGTATTTACTTACGACTAAAGATGATGCAATAGAGAAGGCCCTGGGTTGCATCAAAGGGAACAAATCAAACAAGTATTCTAGCTTGAGATTTCTACACGCATCTGGAAAGTCCTGCAAAACCTTGAATAAAAAAAACAATGTCTTAGCCGTGTGGAAGGGAAAATAATTAACAGCTTAAAAGACAGATGGGACCGGCAGTACATTCTACAGATCGTAGTCAACATAAAAATATAAGGTAGTGAACATAAAGATATAAGGTAGTGAACATAATGATATAAGGTAGTGAACATAAAGATATAAGGTAGTGAACATAAAGATATAAGGTAGTGAACATAAAAATATAAGGTAGTGAACATAAAGATATAAGGTAGTGAACATAAAGATATAAGGTAGTGAACATAAAAATATAAGGTAGTGAACATAAAGATATAAGGTAGTGAACATAAAAATATAAGGTAGTGAACATAAAGATATAAGGTAGTGAACATAAAGATATAAGGTAGTGAACATAAAGATATAAGGTAGTGAACATAAAGATATAAGGTAGTGAACATAAAGATATAAGGTAGTGAACATAAAGATATAAGGTAGTGAACATAAAAATATAAGGTAGTGAACATAAAGATATAAGGTAGTGAACATAAAGATATAAGGTAGTGAACATAAAAATATAAGGTAGTGAACATAAAAATATAAGGTAGTGAACATAAAGATATAAGGTAGTGAACATAAAGATATAAGGTAGTGAACATAAAGATATAAGGTAGTGAACATAAAGATATAAGGTAGTGAACATAAAGATATAAAATACAACAAACAGATACATATAAATGAATACCTCCATATAACTTCTTTTTGGGCGGTAACAATAATCATACAGGTCTTCCTACAAAAACGTGACAATTTTAGCTAGACAACCTGGTTTAAAAAAGCTAACGTGCTGTGACTATTGAGAAAACTGTTTATAAACATTAAGATAATAAACTTGAACCTGTCCTTCAGCAGAACAAAATTCCATCAATCTTTCTTTTTCGAGTTCCGAAGTGGTGAAGTGCCAAAGTAGCTCGAAAAAGTATCTTTTCGGAATGGATTGGATGGATAAGTGGCTAGTAAAAAGTTCTTTAAGAGTGCACGTCATTGGAAAATGTTCTGGCAGATGCGGACCTAATTTAAAGATATTTTATTTAAAGTTATGAATGAATAACGTTTTTAAATAAAAATTTAACACTGCTTTGACAAAAACAACTGTAGTAATATTTTCCCGGATTACTTTTGGCACATTTTGGGAGGCTTTAATTCTGATATCCTTTTAAAAACTAAGATTCGAGATAAACTGTGTTACAGTGATGTATTATGGAGGGCATTACCCTAATTTAAACTGGATCATGGGATATTAAAATAATGTCATTAGTGATCATATTATTTTGATAAAAAAAAATCCATATGGGTGAAGTGTCTACAGCATTCTGCTATTTCAGGTGTGATGTCCTTTCAAAAGAACTTTTCTATTTACCAACTTTTTTCGATTTTTACGGATTTCACATTTACAGACATACAACGGGGATTAAATTTAACTGTTTTCGTTGAAAAGGCTGTGGTTAACCAAAAGGGCGCAAATACAGTTAGCATTTAAAACTGCATCTGGCGTTCGATGTCGGGCACCAGCTAGTATCCAAATAATATGCTAATGTTTCCCACTTCCAATCACAAGGTTATATATTTGCTCAGGATATGTTTAATTTCTTTCTATTGCTATGTTTTTATAAGCAAAGGTATAGTAAAACAAACTGCAGCAAATTATAATATTTTTTATGTACAAAATTTAATACCATCCGGTCTTTCTTTTATTGAGACCATCGTGTCAGGCAACCAGCCAACTAGTGTAAGGAATTCCTCTACTATCTCTTCAATGTTACAGGGCTGAATCATTAAAACATCTCCTGGATTATAACTGAAAATATAATATGCAATTGCTACAAACAATCTATACAAAACATTTTTTATTGAACAAACAACGTACTTATTCATACCTTAATCCCGAACCTTTTAAACTGAACTGAATTAACCTAACATCTTGAAAATGATTTTTACCAGTTTTCCGCTCATTTGAGATTATATGGGCTCTCCATGGATCATCTTTCCAAAATTGTGCTATAAACAGATCAACGCAAAAATGTTAAAATGGTTACTAAATGAAAGAATTTACATTTACTCCATTGCATTTAAAAAATCACGTACCATGTGAGGGTTCATATTGGAATGTTTTCTTTTTGTCTGTATGCAACACTGAAAAATCCGTTGTTTCAACACTGTATTTGGAAGGAAGTCTAAAACAGAATTTGCCTCCTAAAAAAACGTTCTCAACCTTGATGTTGAATTGAGTAACAAAAAGTAACATAGTAATCAAGAGAAGCATCATCACTAACTTTTTCAGGACCTATTCCAGAAGAATGCATCGGGATAACAAAAAGTTTATTCTATAATTCAGCACATGCTTGACTGCAATTAATCATACATTAAACATTGTTAAACATTGCTCAAAAACACTTTTTTACTACAAATTAAATTCTGCAGTGAAAAATGTGTTGAACATAACATTATAGAGCTTTAAAAAGTTGTTTAACAAGTTCTTTTAAAATTTTTAAAAAGCTCTTTCTCAATATATTCACATAAATATTATTTAAATTTATGTCATGCTAAAGGGAATTCAATGTTGAAAGAAATTTGGAATACATTGGAATGAATGAATTAATTAAAATTGAAGTTGAAATTATTGAGTGCAAAAAGTAGTTTAAAGGTCTTTTAGAAATTTCGAAAAAGCTATTCACTTTTAAAGATGTTAACAATTTAATTATTCTAAATAATTTATAAAAATTGTCAATAATTTCTATTGTCTTAATTTTTGACCTGCAAAAGGATATATTGCTATATATAGATTAAAACTTTTTCAACATTTGAGGGTTACAAAAACGAGTTGGAAAACGTCATAATAAAAAAATTCCTTAAAATACCACTAGTTTAGATTACCTTGTGGTTTGAATAAAAATCATAAAACCTATTGGAACTAGCTTTACGCATTTTTTCGACCGGACAAGCAAATTCAAAATTACAGGATTAAGAAATATCGAATTGTGATAATTTTCGATCAGTAATTTAGGACCTGTTAAGGGATAAGCATTTTACATATAGACATTATGGAAGTAGATTAATTAGCATGAAAAATTATGTCAAGATGACATCTGTTACCTCGCCCTAGACCTATTAAATTATTGCGGATAATCCATTAACAGGATCTGTACATTGATTTGCAAAAAAAATAATTTTGGCTGTGCTTGCATAAAATATCTTTTTATAGTAAAAGTCCAACATCATTTTTCACCTTGGGCTTCATTTAAACACATTCAAACAAAACTTACAAAAGATCTTGAGAAATTATACTTCTACCAACAGGCAGTGGATAGATATCCAACACTTGGTTCCATAACATATCAAGCCATGGATCAACAGTAGCATCCAAACTACGAAGGAATATTTGCACATAAATTTATACATGTAGTTTACAGAATTTGACAAAATTTTAAAAATTAATTGCTAATATAAAGGAAAAGAAAATTTCACACACAAGAAAAAAATCACTATAGCTGTGATTGACAGAATGAAAACCTTTTTTTTAATAAGATTTTGCCTAAAATGCATCGAACAGTCAAATTGAGAACATTTCAGGACTTATAATGAGAATTTTTAAGCTTATTTGAGAAGATTTTGTGTTTTCATAAGAAAGAATTGAGCACATTTGGTAACATCACGAGTGAAGAACAAATTATTTTTGTACCTGGCATTTTCCATTTGGAAATAATAACATATAATTATAAAATATAATTTTGTAAAAAGAAAATTAAGAAGATTTGAGAAGAATTCTACTATCGGAGGAGATTTGAGGAGTTTTGAAAATACTTTTTAAAAATTGGGGAAAATTTAGGAGTTTTGAGGTGTGACAACCCTAATATGACCAAAAAAGACAGGAAAATCAGAACAAAAAAAATCTGAGTAAGGAATAGGACTCCCATATAAAACTAAATTTACGGGATCTGAAAAGGGACAAACATTTTAAAGATGCTTAGTACAGTAGTTACAATGTACAGTAGTTATAAAAACATTTAGAACGTAGAATTGAAAATCCTGAGGTAAAATATAATCATCATCATCATCATCATTCTCGGCTCGGCTAAGAGTTGGATTAACGGGGAACAACTCTTTTGCTTCCATTCTATCAGATTTAAGGAAACAAATCAGATGACATGAATATTGACTTTTTTAAATGAACTCCATTTTCTTATGCCACAATTTACGCTATGCAGAACAGGCTTTTTTTCAGCTCAGCTTCAAAACTAGAATCTAATGCCAAAATACGCTAACAATATTAGCTATATCTTTATTAAACTATCCAAATGACTCTTTGTGCAAGAAATTATTTAAGTTCTAATTATGGAGTTTGGGTGTAGAAATCTGTTTAACCTATGCTTTTTTTCAAATACTTATAAGTGAGCGTATAAAAAAATTGGAATCAGTTTTTACCCTAATGGATGCTGTTCGTCAGACAGTCCAACATCTACCAACTCTTTTGCTCCCAACTGCAAAAGTCTTTTGTTAAGTTTTTTGGCTATAAAATTGAACCTAAAAAAAACAAGCCACAAGACATATGGTCAAGAATTGTTCCAATATTTTGAACACACAACACTTCCAAGTTCAAATATACATTACAAAGACATAACAAAATTTCAAGTCGAAGCATAACAAAAAATTCCCTCATAATCCTCTGTTTACAAAGCTATGAACCACTGATAAGCAGTGTCTTTTTAATGATGCACCAAAATAGGAGAGTGTAAATACTTTACATAACAAAACATTATTATTATAATTATAATTAATATTGAAATTCTTTACCCAGGATAGCCTCTTCAGTTCCTATTGGTACTGCTATCAATAAGGTCCTGCAAAGGGGGTCCTAGTGCATTTAACGCTCCCATTTGAGCTACGAAAACCTGGGAAGCACAGCAATTGGTCAACTAGACAACCGCCTAAGATATCAATCCTATTCTCATGCTGAACGCTATGCAGAAAGGATAGATTCACACTTTCATGGTCTCTGGCATGACCCGGCCAGGGTTTGAACTCAAGACTTTCTGCACTGGAAGCGTACACTCTACCACAAGGCTAACAGATTGTTGAAATGTATCATTTACATTCGTTAACATGATGATTTATTTTCAAATGGCGCCATAGATAGAGTGCAAATTGTGCTTTTTATGGAACGCCAAAGCAACAAAAAAAGAGAATGTGTTCTCAATTGTATACATGTTACTTATTTATGTGTATTCGCAATAACTTCTTATGCACATAACACCATAACAAATTCAATTAACACTATTATGTATCATCCAATCAAACACCTGAATGTTAATGACCTTTAACTTTTAGTTTTTTAAACTCTTTTTCCAGTAGCTAACAAAATTTATTTTTTTAATTATCTGTATAAAAAAGAGAAAATCTGAGTCCTGTTGACATATTTTCCAAAAACATACATACACAAAATATTTAGGTTGTACTCTGTAACATAATCAATGTAGTCACTTACTTTGTATATGAAGAGTCTCCCAATCCAAGCACTGCTATGTGAACACCTTCAAGTGAGTTTAAAGGCAGGTTTTTTCGTAAAATAAATTTCCAGAACTTCTATGGAGCGAAAGAAAACATTCCTAGTTCCGTTATAAGAAACTTTTCTAAACACAATGTAAACCATGCTTAAGATGGTGTTGGGGGTTACGTTCTCCTGCTTGTTAAGTAAAGTAAACAATCTTAAAAACACAGCATTCTTGAAAAAAACACAAAAAAATGAATAAATGAAGAATATTCTTAATTGACGCATTTACTTTTCCTTAGATTTAAATTAAGACATAACTTGATATACAACTTAAAATATGTATTTACCATAATTTTAACACTGCCTACGCCATCTTCCAAACCACACAAAATTAACTTCACTTCTTAAACTTATAAATGTCTATTTTTCAGGTTTCTTTCAAGACCCTCCCACTTAAAAGTATATTGTTAGCATTTTTGTTTAAATACTATATTTTATATTAATATGGGTTAGCCCTAATGTGGTATTTGGCATATTCAATATTTACTCTCAATGGAAAGTCTTTAGTGCGTAAAATAAGTTTTGTAGGAGAGTGAGAAATTAATTCTAAGCATTTAATGGACTAGTAAGGAAATTACACTAACTTTCATATTGTCGGGTGGATCACCTTGTCCTGTAGTGGAGACGACAAATATCACAGCTTTCTGGTTGATCAGATTTCCCTAAAAATAAATAGCAAATCTAAAACTCATTGATAAAAGCGTGAAAAAAATGTATGTTAATTACTACATGTGTAGATAGATGCGTTTTAAAACTTTGTGTGTGCAATTGTTTTATAGCTTGAGGTATGTTACAAATCTATAGCTACAAGGTTTAAATGAATTTTATTCCGAATGATCTTTGTTTTGCATTTTTAAATGTTTAGGTTTCATAAAATAACATTTATAATAAATCTAAAAATTGTGAACATCAAACATTTTAGAGTCTTCTATGTATGATATACATTAAAAACCAAAAATTTCGGCAAGACAAAATTTCGGTAAAAAGGTTTGCCAATTTTTTTTTTACTTTTTAATTTCAATATCTAAATATTTGACCCTTTGGAGAAACTTTTCTTTATCTATTATAATAATAGGCTACTTTTGCCTGTCTGCCTGTTAGTAATGTTCTTGTCTCATTTGTTGCTGTCAAATTAGTTCTTTCGAGATAACATCAGTTATTCCAAGGCCCCTCAAAGTTATTAGAAAATTGTTAAGCTGTTGATCAAAATAATGTATAAAATCATGTGCTTTCAGGGCTTACAAAACTTTTTTTGTTTACCACTTTGTTTATGTTGCCTCTATTATGTAGAAGTTGAAATTATGATCAAGAAAATGAATGGGATCTTGTGCTTTTGACAAAGAGTTGAAGAGATATAAGGGGTTGAAGCATTTTTATTGACATTATCAACCCGTCCATTTGATGCGTGAATTGGCCCAGTTTCAGGAAATTGGTCCAGTATTGGTCTCAGGTGGTCCCTAGTTACCCATGTAGAAATTGATGGCAGTTATCCCACACAGGTAGAAATAATTGATGGCATCTCCTGCATGGGTAACTAGGGTTGCCTCAGACTAAACTTAGTTTCATCTAACAACATCAAAAATCTCCTAAACTGTTCGTCAAAAGCACACAATCATATACTTATCAGTGTTTCAAGTTTTACACAATAGAAAACACAGATTAACAAATTTCTCAGTGTGTATGTCTGTGACAGGCAATGTTGATTATATTTTTCCCAATTTTTTTTTTAAATCGTCTATAAACTGCCCTTAAAAAATTCCATATTGATGAAACTTTTGTTTATATATTTATCACGTTATAAATCAAAGCTTGGTATTTAGTTGTATGCCAATTTAACTTTACTATGACGAGTTTTAAAATCACATTGCTAGTTATAAGTTGGTGTACAGGCATAGTCACAAGCAACTAAAATTGGTATTGTTGTTGTCTATTTCATCTAAAACATTGTATTTTATTTTGATAAGAAAAAGCACAGCAAAACTTTCTGAAAGTGGAATCTTCAATTTTTTACCTCTGTAAGAGCAACAAAATTATTCATTCACAAAGTGAAAGAAGTGCAAAACAGCATTGTGTCTTAGGTATTTTATCATATTTATGCAATCAACAATGGTGGAACTTAACAGTCAAAACTTTATGTTCTAGCAACAAAAAGTAAACAATTGTCACAACTAAAATATACAAGTTATCTTGGCAACAACAATGAATGTTTTTAACAAAATACAGTATTTTCTGCTCTCACATCAAAAAGCCAAAAATCCCTGGAATAAAGAAAGTTTGCAAAATTTGTTGTTTTAATGACAGATTTGTACATCCATTCTGAAATTTTTGCAGAAATTTTCTTCTTAATGTAATAGAATTTGACTGCAAGCTGATGTATACTGATTCTAATGATACAGTTGAAGGTTACCATGTTTTTCAAGTGTTTTTTTACTTTTGGTGGTTAATAAATGTTTTGGCTTTAAAGTAAAAGTCAATTTAACTGTGTTCTAGAAAATTGCAATTTCTTTATTTCATGTCAGAATGAAACATTATCAGATGATAATTCCTCTTTGAAATTAAGCTCACTCAGATAAAAATTGTCTAGTAGTTCCTATCCAGAGACAGCAAACCCTCTAAAGGGGAATGGAGGTCATTTTTTTTTTGATTTTGTAAGAAAATTAAAAAAAAACTAAAAAAACTAAATGCCGCATGTGCTCTAAAATATCCCAAACAACCTTTATTTTTGTCTTCAAAATCCTTCACGGTTGCCACTATATGCATTTTAAAAATTAACACTTTCTTCTGGAAAACACTGTTTTTTTTAAGTCACTTGTGCCCCACTTTTGTATACTATTACACAATGGCTGCAAATGAAGACGCTCATGATTCTGTTGAACTAAAGAGTGATGATGAAATGGTGGAATATTTTTTTCATATTGATGATCAGGGTTTGGATTACAATGAGAAAAAAAGGCTATGGTTTTGAGCCTGAATATTCAAAAGAAGATCTAGCAAAAATGAGAATAAACACAGTGGAAAACAAGGATGTGTTAGTAAGTGGCGACGAGAGCGAAAACTAATGCCAGACAAGCCATTTAAAAAATTTGAACTGGTGTAATTGTAATCATTGTTCTATTACTCGATTAGTAATAAAATCAAAATTGAAGCTGTCTGTAGAAGTAGAAGTAGAAAAAGACCTTGGTGTGTATTTTGATGTAACTATGAGTTTTAGTAAGCAATGTGCAGAAGCTGTGTCAAAAGCTAACAGAGCCTTGGGTGTCATCAAACAAACATTTGAATGCAAAACCAAAAGCAACTTTTGTATATTATACAAATCCCTAGTAAAACCTATGTTGAATACAGCATACAATCATTTTCGTTCTGCAAATTAGGTAAATCTTGAAAACAGTTGATTTGACGTGGTGAAAAATGGCTAAAAAAAATTTATCTTCCTCTCGAAAACGAAGTCGATCACATTGTTGTGCAGTGAAAGGTTGTTCAAGTAGTGACTATTCATTAAGAAAATGTAATGTAACATGTGCTTATTATAAAAATAATTTCACCTGTCATCAATTTGCCGCATTTTCATATCCCCCGCGTATTCAAACCCAACGTGCTCGAGACACTTCAGCACTGTAAATGCCACACCGGGGATGAAGTGGTTAAACAGATGGGGCTAATATCTGGTTAGATGATACAATTTATGCCGGCGAAGCAAAAATAAAACATGTAAACATAAATGGTAGAGGAATGCTGCACCCTAGGTAAAGAAACGAAAGAGGGTGCCAATAAGCCGCATACACCTGTTTACGAGCGAGTTCGATGTTTTGAAAAAAATTCAAGTATACGTCCGAAAAACCCCGCATTATCACAAGGTAGATAACACTAGGTTGAGGATGGCTAGTGTAAATGTTGGTACTCTGAGAGGTAGAGCAGGTGAAGTAGTTGAAATGTTAGAACGTAGATCTGTTGATATGTGTTGTGTTCAGGAAGTCAGGTGGAGAGGAGCTTCAGTGAGATTTGTGGAAGGTAGGAGGGCAAGGTATAAGCTTTTTTGGATTGGTAATAGTGATGGATATGGAGGAGTTGGCATATTCGTTGCAGAGAAGTGGGTAGAAAAAGTAATAGATGTTATGCGTGTTAATAGTCGTATTATAGTGATAAAGTTTTTGATAGGTAATAGGATTGTCACTTTTCTGTCAGTTTATGCTCCACAGTGTGGACTCAGTGAGGAAGATAAAGATAAGTTTTATGATGAGTTAATAGCAGTCACATCAAAGTTTGGAGACGACTTCTAGCATTGCTGTACATAGACTGTACCATCGTAACTAGCCACTCATCCACACCTAATTTTCTCATAGCCCACCAAATAACTTTACATGGCACTCTGTCAAAAGCTTTCTCTAAATCTACAAAGGCAAAATAGAGATTCTTTCTCTTTCCTAAATACTTTTCCTGAAGCTGTCTGAGTAAAAATATTGCATCTGTAGTGCCACGCCCTGGAACAAAACCAAATTGCATCTTATCTATATCAATCCTTTCTCTAAGTAACTTATCAATCACTCTTTCAATAACTTTCATTACTTGATCAACCAACTTCAAACCTCTATAGTTACCCCTTTCTAATGCATCACCCTTGCCCTTGAAACAATTCACTATTACACTTGACTGCCACTCACTCGGAATAGCACCATCCTTTATAATCTGGTTAGCAAGACTTGTAATAAGCTCAACTCCAATATATCCAGATGCTTTTACCATCTCTGCAACAATACCTGATACTCCTGCAGCCTTGCCAATCTTCAATTTCCTAATAGCCTCCACTACCCATTCTGTCTTGATCTGCATAGCTGGCCCTTCTACAACATCATCATCAGACAAATTATCCTCATCCCAATCAAACTCAGTGTTAAGCAACCTCTGATAATAATTCTTCCAAGCTACCCTTTTCTCCTCCTCTGTGCTAGCCAAAGCACCTTCATCATTACGTATACACTTCTCACCTACAACATCTTGATTAGTCTTCTTCATTTGCTTTGCTATCTTGAATACCTCATTGCGCTGGTCTTCCCTTCTTAACACATCTGCAAATCTGTTTCTCTCTGCTTCTGATTTTGCCTTATACACTGCTGTACGAGCACAACGCTTAGCTTCTAGGTAAATATTTTTACTACCACCTGACTTCCACTCTTTCCAAAGTTTCCTCTTTTCCTTTATACACTGGTCAACCTCATTATTCCACCACCAGGTCTGTCTATGTCTAGCTGGTCCTTTCGTCCACCCACAGGTATCATCAGAAGCTTCTAGAAGACAATTCTTCAAAGTAGTACTTTCAACATTGTCACTATCACATTGACCATTGTGGGCTAACTGCTGAACTTTTGCACTAAATTGTCTTGCTACAATCTCTTCCTTCAGCTTCCAGACTTTTCGACGGGGCCTGTACTTTCCCTTGGCTTCTTTAACACTCTTCAAGATAATATCACAAACCAGCAACCTATGCTGGGAAACACACTCTTCCCCCGATATAACTTTCACGTCCTTCACCGCTTTCTTGTCTGACTTTCTAACCAGGAAGTAATCTATCTGTGTCTTACAACCACCTGACTCATATGTTATCAGCCTACTCTGTCTCTTACTGAATGATGTGTTGCAAACCACCATGTCCGTTGCCATTCCAAACTCAAGCAATCTCTCCCCTTCCTTATTTCTGCTCCCAAATCCATTGCCTCCATGCACACCTCTATAACCTTCAGATGACTTCCCAACATGACCATTAAAGTCGCCGCCCACCATGACAAGTTCAGTGTCTCCAAACTTTGATGTGACTGCTATTAACTCATCATAAAACTTATCTTTATCTTCCTCACTGAGTCCACACTGTGGAGCATAAACTGACAGAAAAGTGACAATCCTATTACCTATCAAAAACTTTATCACTATAATACGACTATTAACACGCATAACATCTATTACTTTTTCTACCCACTTCTCTGCAACGAATATGCCAACTCCTCCATATCCATCACTATTACCAATCCAAAAAAGCTTATACCTTGCCCTCCTACCTTCCACAAATCTCACTGAAGCTCCTCTCCACCTGACTTCCTGAACACAACACATATCAACAGATCTACGTTCTAACATTTCAACTACTTCACCTGCTCTACCTCTCAGAGTACCAACATTTACACTAGCCATCCTCAACCTAGTGTTATCTACCTTGTGATAATGCGGGGTTTTTCGGACGTATACTTGAATTTTTTTCAAAACATCGAACTCGCTCGTAAACAGGTGTATGCGGCTTATTGGCACCCTCTTTCGTTTCTTTACCTAGGGGTGCAGCATTCCTCTACCATTTATGTTTACATGTTTTATTTTTGCTTCGCCGGCATAAATTGTATCATCTAACCAGATATTAGCCCCATCTGTTTAACCACTTCATCCCCGGTGTGGCATTTACAGTGCTGAAGTGTCTCGAGCACGTTGGGTTTGAATACGCGGGGGATATGAAAATGCGGCAAATTGATGACAGGTGAAATTATTTTTATAATAAGCACATGTTACATTACATTTTCTTAATGAATAGTCACTACTTGAACAACCTTTCACTGCACAACAATGTGATCGACTTCGTTTTCGAGAGGAAGATAAATTTTTTTTAGCCATTTTTCACCACGTCAAATCAACTGTTTTCAAGATTTACCTAATTTGCAGAACGAAAATGATTGTATGCTGTATTCAACATAGGTTTTACTAGGGATTTGTATAATATACAAAAGTTGCTTTTGGTTTTGCATTCAAATGTTTGTTTGATGACACCCAAGGCTCTGTTAGCTTTTGACACAGCTTCTGCACATTGCTTACTAAAACTCATAGTTACATCAAAATACACACCAAGGTCTTTTTCTACTTCTACTTCTACAGACAGCTTCAATTTTGATTTTATTACTAATCGAGTAATAGAACAATGATTACAATTACACCAGTTCAAATTTTTTAAATGGCTTGTCTGGCATTAGTTTTCGCTCTCGTCGCCACTTACTAACACATCCTTGTTTTCCACTGTGTTTATTCTCATTTTTGCTAGATCTTCTTTTGAATATTCAGGCTCAAAACCATAGCCTTTTTTTCTCATTGTAATCCAAACCCTGATCATCAATATGAAAAAAATATTCCACCATTTCATCATCACTCTTTAGTTCAACAGAATCATGAGCGTCTTCATTTGCAGCCATTGTGTAATATTATACAAAAGTGGGGCACAAGTGACTTAAAAAAAACAGTGTTTTCCAGAAGAAAGTGTTAATTTTTAAAATGCATATAGTGGCAACCGTGAAGGATTTTGAAGACAAAAATAAAGGTTGTTTGGGATATTTTAGAGCACATGCGGCATTTAGTTTTTTAGTTTTTTTTTAATTTTCTTACAAAATCAAAAAAAAATGACCTCCATTCCCCTTTAGAGGGTTTGCTGTCTCTGGATAGGAACTACTAGACAATTTTTATCTGAGTGAGCTTAATTTCAAAGAGGAATTATCATCTGATAATGTTTCATTCTGACATGAAATAAAGAAATTGCAATTTTCTAGAACACAGTTAAATTGACTTTTACTTTAAAGCCAAAACATTTATTAACCACCAAAAGTAAAAAAACACTTGAAAAACATGGTAACCTTCAACTGTATCATTAGAATCAGTATACATCAGCTTGCAGTCAAATTCTATTACATTAAGAAGAAAATTTCTGCAAAAATTTCAGAATGGATGTACAAATCTGTCATTAAAACAACAAATTTTGCAAACTTTCTTTATTCCAGGGATTTTTGGCTTTTTGATGTGAGAGCAGAAAATACTGTATTTTGTTAAAAACATTCATTGTTGTTGCCAAGATAACTTGTATATTTTAGTTGTGACAATTGTTTACTTTTTGTTGCTAGAACATAAAGTTTTGACTGTTAAGTTCCACCATTGTTGATTGCATAAATATGATAAAATACCTAAGACACAATGCTGTTTTGCACTTCTTTCACTTTGTGAATGAATAATTTTGTTGCTCTTACAGAGGTAAAAAATTGAAGATTCCACTTTCAGAAAGTTTTGCTGTGCTTTTTCTTATCAAAATAAAATACAATGTTTTAGATGAAATAGACAACAACAATACCAATTTTAGTTGCTTGTGACTATGCCTGTACACCAACTTATAACTAGCAATGTGATTTTAAAACTCGTCATAGTAAAGTTAAATTGGCATACAACTAAATACCAAGCTTTGATTTATAACGTGATAAATATATAAACAAAAGTTTCATCAATATGGAATTTTTTAAGGGCAGTTTCAGAAAGAGTTCAGATGAGCTAAGAAGCAGGCTAAGTCTCCGTAGAATTAAAGATGTTATCCAGATAAGAAGATTGAATTGGATGGGGCACTTGGAAAGAATGGAGGAGGATAATTGGGTAAGAAAGTGTAGAGACTTGATAGTTCCTGGGGCAAAGCCCAGAGGCAGACCGAGAAAGACTTGGCAGGAGGTTATAAGGACAGACTTGATACAGAGGAAGTTGAGTTTAGATCTAACACAGTCTAGATCAGATTGGAAGAGGGTCATTAATATACCCCGTCCAACCCATGCTAGCATGGAAAACGGACGTTAAGCCGAGAATGATGATGATGAGACCCGAACAATGCCAGAAAAAAAAAGAAAAACACTCAAGATTCACCACAAATGATTCACAAAACTATAAAAATTAAAATAAATTTACTATGTGTTAGCGAAGTTCTTAAAAGAACTGTTTTTGATGGTTTTTGAAAAGATTTATTTGATTAATAACTTATATATAAACTTTATTAACTCCTTTCTCTTCAAGCGCCTTCTTCCAACTGTCGTCCGCATGGTATGTTACAAGGAATTACATTTTGGGAATGATACGGGCGAGTTCAGGAAAGTGGGGGCGGTTTCGGAGGACAACCCCCAATTTAATTCGAAAAGTCGCCCAAACTCACCCTTATATATGCGGGCGTTTGCGGCTTATCGGCACCCTCTTAGAAACGAAAAGAACAACAATTTATTTGATGTTTTAGCAAGTGCTTTTTATTAATTTTTCCGTGTTTTACATATTTTTACCTACCACGTTCGCCTACCGTGTTTCTTGAGCATGTGCAGTTGACACTGGATATCCGTGTATTCGCGGGCCATCATATGAGGTAGACCATGTGGCCTATGGGCCATGTTTTCCTCAAAGCCGACAAGAGGACACTCAAAAAAGATATGAAAGCCTCATAGCTGGATAAAAGAAAAATTTCATTTGTTCCTCCGGTTTATTAATGAATGGAACATTGGCGCCGTAGATTAGTGGTTATAGCTCTCGTACTCTGTGCGGGAGAGCAGGGTTCGATTCCTCTTGACGGCGATTCAACATGGGCGAGTGAATGTTACCATAGCCCCGGGTTAACCCAAGCCATGTGAGGGAAATTGGGCAGATGGCTCACTGTGTGGGCTGTTGGATGTTGCCGGGAGTTGTCTAGTAGAGTGCGGGCCCTAATTGGGTTTGCGTAGCTCAAAATGAGCATTAAATACTCTAGGACTCTCCATCTAAGCCATGGCCCCTCCTGGAAATAATAGACAGGGTATATCCCTCGATATTTGTGAGGCTAGCCATGTAAAATATGCACATCTATCTATCTATCTACCAGAGAAAGCAGTGTCTGCCACTTCAGTAAAAACCCTTTTAAAAAGTTTATTTAATCGCAATACACCTTTACGATAATTCAGTCGTACATGCGTTCCTCCCGCTCTCATCGTTTTACAATATCAGAAAAAAGGAGGTAAAAAAAATGTTTTTATAAGAGTTTGTTAGAGACAAAAGTGTGTTTTCTTCATTTTTTCAACTTCTGTCATATCAATTTCTTTCAAATTTTCAGGAAACGTTAATAATAATAAGATACAACTTATGTGCACTTTTCGTCAAAAACAAAACGCAGAAAGAAAAGTTATCTCAAAAGAACGTGTTTTCTCCTTAAAAAACTCTTATAAAAGTGTGATGTTTACCTCCTCTAATAATAAAAAAGCTACGATGGAGTGCTTGTTTTCCCGAATTATCGTAAAGGTGTATTGTGACTGTTTGAGGGGTCTACACAAGTCAAAGAAGACTGCCTGCCCCCAGCTCTAAAACGACCACCGATGTTGGCCTACTGAGAGAGATGTGCATATTTTACATGGCTAGCCTCACAAATATCGAGGGATATACCCTGTCTATTATTTCCAGGAGGGGCCATGGCTTAGATGGAGAGTCCTAGAGTATTTAATGCTCATTTTGAGCAACGCAGACCCAATTAGTAGGGCCCACGCTCTACTAGACAACTCCCGGCAACATCCAACGGCCCACACAGTGTGCCATCTCCCCAATTTCCCTCACATGGCTTGGGTTAACCCGGGGCTATGGTAACATTCACTCGCCCATGTTGAATCGCCGTCAAGAGGAATCGAACCCCGGTCTCCCGCACAGAGTACGAAAGCTATAACCACTAATCTACGGCGCCACAACTTGTACACAACTTGTACTAAAGACAATACCGGTGGATTCGGTAAGTTATCCGGCAAGTTATCTTTTTCTAGGTCTAGGCAAAATGATGCTAGCTAGGTAGAGCAAACTCTAGAATTTCTCGACTTAGTTCCCAAAAATTCAACTCACAATTTTGTACTCATCCAACGAAATAACGCTCGCTAGCAGATGTCTTCTAATTGCTTCTCTTCCTATTCTTTCAGCAATATCTTCTGCAGTTCCAGTTTGAGATCCAAATAGAATGTTCAGCATCCTCGTGTCGGAAGCCATATTTGTTGATAAAATTAGTTGTAGATGTGTATTTAACAGAATACAATTAAAAAGCAAAGATGACATCAATAAAAAAAACATCGATCGGAAACGAAACAACAACAACAGAAAACCCAAAGCAATATATTTTTCTTTGCAGCCAGCGTTAACGTTATACCCAGTGATTTCTTTGTGAAATTTATTTTAAACTGATAAAATAGCACATGCAATTTGTCAAAGTTGCTTGTCTGGTTAAACTAGCTCTGGATGATGGTAGCTACAATACCAAAACTATATATTGATTCTTGTTGGCAAATTTTGACTGACATGTTTTGTTTTAGGTAGCTAGCTAGCTATATGACTAGCTAACTTGAACTGATAAAGGTTTTGCTTTTATTTTTATTCTTCTTTGTTGTTTAAGTATATGGGAGAGTTTGAAAACAAAATATAAATTGCAAACGTGAAACACGAGTTTGCCGATGTGGTGAAGCAGGCCAAATAACCAAATAACATTCTCACATCAGCAATGTTTTGCCAATGTGAAATAAATTGAATTAGCAAGGCTAAGGTGAATATATAGCAAGTTATAATTATAGTATGACCATATTATAAACTTATATTGGTATATTTTTTAAACAGGAGAAGATGTACTATTTATTGCATGTGCACCTTATTATATATTATAACATGATATGTGATCATAAATAAGATAAATCTGAGCTATTTAGATAGCATTTACTTCTGACAAGCCATTCTTGTCGTATGAAATTCTCAAACTTTGTTTACTATGCAAAGTCTATCGTAAATAATATTAATCAATGGCCCGTGGTTTAATCCACTGGTTCACCCGTCCTATATTTACTGTATCTCGTATGTCTTGTTACTGCGGTTACCATTTTGCATGACAGACAGACGTGTGAGAGATAGATAGATAGATGTGCATATTTTACATGGCTAGCCTCACAAATATCGAGGGATATACCCTGTCTATTATTTCCAGGAGGGGCCATGGCTTAGATGGAGAGTCCTAGAGTATTTAATGCTCATTTTGAGCTACGCAGACCCAATTAGAGCCTGCGCTCTACTAGACAACTCCCGGCAACATCCAACGGCCCACATAGTGTGCCATCTTCCCAATTTCCCTCACATGGCTTGGGTTAACCCGGGGCTATGGTAACATTCACTCGCCCATGTATGTTGAATCGCCGTCAAGAGGAATTGAACCCCGGTCTCCCGCACAGAGTATGAGAGCTATAACCACTAATCTACGGCACCACAAATTATATTATAATATAGACTAGCCGTTAACCCGTGGAAAAATCCACGGGGTCGCCTGTCCTTTATATATCGCATTTCGTGTTTCCATAACGGGATGCGGCTTTCGCGGACAGACAGACAAAATACGGCTATTATAATTTAGATACCCAAGTGAATCTTCACCTTTTTAAAGATCACACATTATGTGGTCATGTGATTGGCATGTGCAAATAAATTATGAACAAACGAAATGCATGCGCATTTGTTTTAAAAATCTATTCTATGTCAGCCATGGGAATCTAAAAATTAGGGAGACTGCAATTTTAATTTAATTTTTGTCGTCGTTGTGATATAATACGATGGCACTACGACGGTAAAAAAATTACTGTCACTAAAATGAAGTATTTTGTTTTACAAAATATTTTTGTTACGTCGTTATTTTCGTTAATCTCGTATCCAAGACAGGAATAGTTCCAATTCAATACTGTTTTTCCTTGACCATAATGATAAGAAATCACGTCTTGCGTTTTTGTTTTCCAGAAATACTTTTTCTTCGCTAAAATTGAAGTATTTTCCGATATTGATGTGGAAATTTCAGAAAACAATTATTTCGACTTTTTTAGACAACTCTTGGTCTTAAATTAACTTAACATGTAAATATTCTTATACAATTTATAGAGTGGTCTGAGCGTTATAAAATATTATTAACAACAATTTCGTGGCACGATAACGGCTTGTCAGAAGCAAATAATGTTGCATAATTACATTAACTTGGTTTTTTGCAAACGTAAAATAATACAAATGAACGAAGTAATTAACATTGTTGTGTTAAAAAAAGATGGTAAAAGAAAAATAATAAGAAGAAAAAACTAGAAAAAAAGTCACGACGTATTTATTTTGCTGTCGTCAGTGCAAAGTACGAAGGCATTTATCACGGCATTGCCGAATGCCTTCGTCTATTCCCATAGCTGTATATTAATTATTTGTTTGTTGGGGATAGCGGAAATTGTTTAAGCCACCAGGCTTCTTGTTAAATTAGTAACCATTACATTGCAGTAGCTTTGTATGTTGCACAAGGTAATGGAAGTACTTCTAGCATAGAATCCAAAAATAAAATAGTTTTTTCAATGATTTAATGCTCATGCAACGAACATTTACGCAAGCCCGCTTGTGATTCATGGAATCGCACGCCTGGGGCCTTCTTGGATTTGTCACACTAGCAACATAAACTCATGACAAGGCGTTCTAAAATAACGAAAAAATGTTAACTTCAAAGCTTAAAATCGCTGTATTTTGTTTTAAAATAACGAGAAAAAATCCCTTCGTAGCTTAAAATTTGTCAAATTTCGTTTTAAAATTTGGCCATATTTTGTTTAAAAATAACAAAAAAACGTCACTTCAAAGCTTAAAAATTGCTGTATTTCATTCTAAAGTGAGAGAACGTTTTCTCTCACTTTAGAATGAAAGCTAAAGCTTTGAAGCTTAAAAATAGCTGTATTTTGTTCTAAAATAACCAAAAATCGTTCCTTGGAAGCTTATAAAAACACCGCCCTATTCCTTTCTAGAATAACGGGAAAATTTCCCTTTGAAGCTTTAAAACACAGATGTACTGAAGATGCACATGGATACATTTTGTTCTTAGATGATAAAAAACGGCAGTATATGAAGCTTAGGTATTTTGTTGGTTAAGAGAAAAAAAACGTTTGTTATAAAAAACTACAAATTGAGATATTTAAAATCTTCAAAATATCACCGTATTTTGAAAAACATATTGTTCGAAAAAAAATTTATAGTTACACAGTTAACTTGGTACTTTAAATATAAGAATTTCGTATTTTAAAAATAAGAAATTCGTATTCGTATTTTAAAAAATTTTAAAAATAAAGTTAATAGTTTATTAAGGATTTTCAGCTTAAAATCAGGTAATGCACTTTCTATTGTGTACAGTTCTTTGAGGTTGTCAAATTAAAATGTTTCCCACAATTTCTATAAGCTAGCAGGTCTGGTCAGTCAAAAGCCTCAAAAATGTTAGTTTGCCCAACTCCAAAGCCTCAAAATGGTTGGTTTGCCCAACGTTTTCGAAACGATGTGAATCTTTCCATTAACAAAATTAAAATTTTCCAAAGAAAATCAAACCACCTTTTTATTCTGATTTGGTTTCATTAATTTTGGAAAACAATGATTACATTGAAGCACTTTTGTTTTTACCCTGTTTTCTCCATTAATATTTGATTTGATTTTGGTTTGTTTCCAACAATTTGTTGCTTTTATTTAGAATCTTTTAATTCAACAGTTTCGAATCTTGTTCTTGTTCTTTTTTTTATTTTACTAAATCTTGGCTTTAAAGTGGAATTTCACAGTGCAAATTTTGTTATGAATGTTATAAAATGTACTACTGTAGGAAGTAAATTAACTATGCCATAGAAACAATCTCACCTGCAACAAAAAAGCTTGTATGCTAACAATATTACCATGTTTGAAGAAGTTCTTATTATTGTCTACATGTTTCAATTATTAATGAAAGTTTGCCAGATTTGACATTTTTTGCCCACATCCCTGCCTGAATAGGGTTAAAATTATGTAGACATGTTGAAAAAATTAAAAAATTATAACATAAGTTTCTGTGTATACCTTCCAACTTATACACACGCTTCAAGTTTTAGTATTTAAGGTTATTAAATAACGTTGTTCATTCCCTACCAGTAAAAAAATGCAATTTTTCAAGGTGAAATAGAAGCTTGTTTACCAAGAAAGCAAAACAGTCAGGATTTTTTTTAGAGGCGTAGAGCCTATTCAGTTCATGTCAACAAACTTCACCTTTTAAGCCTTTTATGCCTTTATAGCTATAAATAAATAATGAAGAGTCTCAGGGTGTGTTGATCAATGTAGGGTGGCAGTAATTGTCAGGCATCTCCCTTTTGCATTTAAGCTTGTTGGGTTATCACCTGATTGAGTTAAAATGAGAAGCATATAGTATGAAAATAGATTCTTATGCTTATATGGCTGTGGTTGCAAGTCAAGCTGACCAGAGTAACAGTAAGATATACAATAAATTAAAGTAAGTTTCCTTATTAAAAAAAAATGAAAGCATAGTCTCACGCTCCTTTTACCTCTCCTTTTGTGCGAAATTTCTAGGTAAGACACTTTACTTTCTAGCTATTAGGTATAAATTACTTTATTCTTAAAAAAACATTAAGCCTTTTTTGACTATAGATTCTATACTGATATACAAAATAACCAGTGCAAATAATTGAGAAAACCGTAAATTCCACATGGTAGTAAAATTAGAAGAGAATGCGATTAAGAGTATAACATAGCAGAGTCATGGATAAATACAAGTATTGAGGAGTGCTGATCTTCCAGACCAACATGATTATTGGATATCGGGTGACAGATTTTATCATGACATGCAGCTTTAAAAAAAAGTGTACCCTTTTATTTTTATTTAGTTCCATGGTTTCTGTTGGATTAAATAAATGAAAGTGTTGTGCACTGTGTGGTCTTAGCAACTTAATGTTAAGGCTATATGTTTTATTTAAGACATCTCACAAGTTGATAGTGTTATAAATGTTGTCATTATGGACATCTTGATTTGTATTTTTTTAGATCAAACATTTCTAAAAATGCTAGATTCAAAAGTATATATATATAAAAGAAAAAATGTCTGTAGAAAAAATGACTATTGTTCATGAAGTTAAAATGTTTAATTTCCAAGATTTTTTTGCTTTTAAGGGAGAACCTATGTGTCCTGGTGCAGGATAGGAAGAACACAAGTATGGTCTCCTTACAACATTGCCTTTCTACTAACACATTAAGTCTCACTCAATCCATCATCTTTGCAGCACTTGGGAAGCTAATGTGCAGGTTTAATTATACCATGATACATCTTATGTGTGCACCACTGTGGCTATAAAAATTACACTGAACGTGTAGTTTGTCACAGTTAATTATTTTTTTAGTTTACCAATCCCCCTAACAGCAACTTGCTTGGTCTTACAACAACAATTGACTGTCAACAATATGTGATGACATAATGATATATTTTAATGGAAGAAACTTTCATAGTGTTAAAATCACTGCAAAGTTTTGGAAAATAACTGTTTTGAGAAAGTCTTTGAGTAATTTTTTGCAGGAGTAAACTTACACCGATTTGCGAGTTTCCTATACCCTGAGGGGGGATATTTTCGTGCTTTGTGATGTTAACACTAAAAATCGAAATTTGTTACTAAAATTTGTTACTAATAGTATTAGATTATACTTTGACTTAAAGTTTATGATGTGTTGTATTTTTTTGCGATAATAAATTCTCATTTTTTTGAATTTCCAAAATTTTTTTCACTTTTGAGATTTTGCGTGAATAAACTTTAACAGTTGAGCTACTAAGGCATGTATGGCAGAAGAAATTTTTCTGGAGAATAAGGTTAAATTACCACAAAAAAGTTTTTCATGGAGTTTTCTTCTCTTAAAGTACTTGGAACTTGTGAAAACTTTTAAAACAGCTTTTCTTCTTTAAAGGATGCTACATCCAGTGAAAATGATTTGTGCAGAAAAACTTTCACTTCAATAATTATCTTTTGACCATGCTTCCCTTTAAAAATATTTTTTTATGTTAACCCTTAGCTGTTTAGATACTCTGTTAGATACATAAAAGTTTTTTGTAATAATTTGTTGAATTAGAAGATCTCATTCCTTATTATTAAAAAGATGGTGGAATGAGCTTTGCAAACCATTTATTAGTGTTTGGCTAGATCTTGTTTGTAAACAACATGCAAAGTAGTATTTTCTCAGCCGGAGTGGGTTTTTTTCTGCAAAATTTTCTTTTTTTTTATAAATAAATAAATGGAATGTTTAATTGTACAGAAATATTTTCAAAAAATCTGAAGGTGTGAAAAAGGTGTGAAAAGATCTTATGATCAAACAAAAAGCAAATTGAAACAAAAGAGTTGAAGTTATTCAGTAGTTTTTTTGGAGATTAACACGAAGCTTTGTATACAAATTCATGTATACAAAATTTTACTAAGACTTTTTTCCATGCACCAAAATTAGTGGTATGATATCTTTGCTAAAAAAATAGTGGACTATTTATTTATTCTTTAGTGAATGATTGGAATACTCAGTGAGTGTGTTAGATTAAAGTCAAGTTTAAAAAATGACATTATTTGTCAACTCAATAAGGGTCCTCAAACAATTTTTAATACTGTAATAACGTAAATAAATAAATAAAATAAAGATGTAAACTGAAAATAAGTAGGTTTAAAAAAAAATTCATAAAAAGATTGTACTTTAATTTTGATGTTGCCATTTCTTATATTTTGCTTTTGTGGATTTCATTTAAATCGTTATTCTGATCTTGTACATAGCACAATGTTCCTATAGTATCTAAGAAACAGAAAACAAAACATGGAATTTTACAGATTTGAAAGGGAAAGATAATAATAGAACTTTCAAACTTAACTATCAGTTTTTATTTTTCAGCTAGAAGGTAGCTAATGTTTATAGTTTTCTGTACTATAAAACATATGAGTTTCAAGTTGGGACCTTAAAATGAGACAAAAAATAATTTAACCTAGTCTATTATTGTATATAATTCTGTTATAAAAGTTGTTAATTTTTTTGAAAAAATCTTTTGCAAGTTTTTATGTTATAATATGCATGTGAAGAATGTGATTGAGTTTTGTGTTTATGTTCTCAATTTTTATTCAAGTTTTCAAAAATCTGTATATACTGCACATAAACTTGTTTATTATAACTTTTGAATCTTATCTGTGTACTGATCAATAATATACACGTTTGTTACTGAATTGTATGTGACTGATATGATGTTGCTTTCAATTTAGATCAATTAGTTATCATAACTTGAGGAGATACAAAGAAACAAGTTTTGTTTGATAGCACAGTGGATGTGAAAATCCAAAATATTAAAATATTCATGTGGAAACAGGACAGAAAATTGATCAGTCTGCACGTAGTTTTACTTTCTTTTTTGATTATGGATCTTGTTTCAAATGACAGCTGTACGACTGACCTTCATTTTGAATGTATTCATGTTATAACTTGATTGTTCAGCTGCTTCAAGAGAAGTTAAGCAAAAATTGTGTACGTAAGCAATTAGCTGTAATTTTACAAACCTTGACGTGGTATTTAAACAGCTGATATCTAATTATATTGTTTCTAGTATTAATTCTTATGTTATAATGAAGTACTCAAATGGTTAATTATTAACACTTTGTTTTTTAAAGATATTTTAACATATGCAACTATCTGTACTTCACTGTAAAATTGCCAGTTGACATTTTTTCTATAACAACTGATAAAATAAAAAATTTTCATTTGTGTATAAAGATTTCTTGTTTATGACCAGGCAATCATTGTTGCAGTGTGGAATAATGATTAGTCTTTGTACAGGTAAATTTGAGGTCCACTTTGATACTCTTCCAAAGAGCTTCAAAAATATGCATGGACAATTAACTTTTCCTAATTTTTACATAGTTTTATCTGCTATTATTTTCTTTCTTATGTTTTTTTTATTTATGTAATTTAAATAACATTGCATGGTACAAATTTTGCTGTTAAGTCTACCCTATGTAAACATTTAGCATAATAGTAACATTAAGTTTTAAATTTTCTGAATATTTTGTTTGCTGTTGTGGGAGTTTTCTTCAGATGTTGAGTCTAAAATATTACTGCTATTACAATGTAATCTTAGCGAAGAAGGTGTTTGAAGAAGATACTTTTACAGTTCAGGTTTACTACAAAACTTTTCCATTTTGCACTAAAAACTTCTGCAGTGTGACTTTAATTTGGGGGGATTAAACTTTTGTGCATTTTCTTAAAAACAAAAAAAAAGCACCTTTTCATTCTTCTGCAAATACTTGAATTTTCCTAAAAAAGTACAACCTTGTTTACAAGATGGAATTATGTTGATCATGCCATCAAACACAACACAGCATGAAGTGAATATATTTTGTATATATTTTTCCTCGTTTTTTTAAAATTGTATCATAATTTATTTATTTATTTTGTTATAGGAATTTTTAAAACAATTCCCAATGTGAATTCTGCAATAAATATGTCCACAGGCTAACTCCAGCAGTCCTCATGTTTCCGGCTGTCGTACTTCAAGTAATTTCAAGTAATGAAATTTCTTATAGGACAACTATATTGACTGAATAAGGCTATCATTATAGAGATATAACTAATGTTGTTGTATAGACTTCATTAGGGTAAATTTTGATATTTCCAAGGAGTCTTTTTCTTTCCTGACTTAAACATTGTGTTAATCATTACGCAAGTTTTAAATCTCACTACGTGCTTATTTGTTAGTGTTGCATACATACATTTACCTGTTGTTTTTATCTCTTCTATATTCAGTGATATTAATAATTTTATTCCACTGTCATTATTAATATTATAGACATTAAACTATGAATAAATAATGAAGCACAGCCATATCTACATTTTCAAGAGAGATCTTCGCAGGCCTGCATATGTTATTTCGTTTGTCATATACAAAAATTTGTGTTACACTCAGAAGCTGGAATTTTGAGCACAATGGCATTTTTTCATCAGCTACGATTGTTACTTTGGAAAAATTATACGTTAAAGAAGAGATCTCCAGTAAGTTTTTCTCTTTCTTTCTTTCTTTGTTTTTTTGTTTGTTTGTTCATTTAAAACATTTAGATACTGATTTCCCCATATATATCTTATAGTTTATACTTGGTCTTGAACTCATTGTTCCTTTGGTGTTATTTCTTATTCTGGTTTCTATAAGAAATCACCAACCGCCTTTGAAAAGGTCAGCATGTAAGTGACTTTATATTTTTTATTTTTTCAAAACACCTTTTTGTGCTATTTTTGTGTTTTTTAGACATGTATAAAATTATTTCAACTTTTAAAGAAAGTGATAGTTTCATAATCATTTGTATATTTATATAGTGACATGGTATCCAGATGCATTACCATCAGCAGGGATTATCCCTCTGCTTCAGTCGTTTTGCACAAGTGGTTCAGTAATCGGTAGTGATGGCTATAGACATTATCCGAAGGCTAGGTGCAAATGCTATTATTTTAATGGTTTTGTTCTTTAAGATGATGGTCTTTGCAAACTGACTTGTATTAAGTAAAATTAGACTTTTTTAAGTGGAAAAAAACATCTCCTTTTGACCTTGTTCGGTATTTTTAGTCACAGACAGACATCCTTGTATTAATATAAAATATTAATTGCTAAAATGGCTTTTTCACAATGGTAGTAATAGTCTTCAGCCCAATTTAACCACTGTAATGTAATACTTTGATTAGCTAGTCCTTGTTATTTCGAAATTAATAATTTGTTTATTGATTATTTGTTTATTATTTTCTTATAGTGTGTATAAAATATTAGAAGATGTGGGAGAAGTGGCTAACACTCCAGTATTTAACGCTGTTGTGGATTTAAAAAACTTGCGAGATGATTTTATCAAATTTAATTCTGATCAAATGTTTTCTAAACATAAACGACAAATTCAAGGTTAGGTTCTTGACGAAGGTCAATTTTAATCAACGCTTGATAGTTCTTAATTTGTCAGATTAATTTATGATAGTGGAATGTTTTTGTCAATTGCACAGATGACGAATATATCATGAATCAAATTTATTTTTAAGCATAAATTCATTTTTAGACTTCAAGCTGACTAATGTACTTATAAAAAATGGGACATTGCTGAAAACGTTTTTATTAAACAATTTATCAATGCCACAAAATTTGATGACAGATTTGATGAAGTCAACATTTAATGGTTCTGAAGTGAGAGAAACATTATATTATTGTTCCTTATTTCGCTACCTGAATCTGTTATTGTTTTGAAAATGCAGACTTTACACTTTTATTTTATTATTGTTTCGTTTATTTTACTTTGTAAAATTAATTTTTTGTATTCTATTGTTTTAGGTGTCTACAATTTTGCTTGAAAAGAATGAAAACTTATTAAACAGTATTTTGCACAGTATTCAAATTTATGGTTTACCGACATCAGAAGAAATGAAAGAGCTACAGCAAAGTATTATATTTCAAGCCATGTTTGATCCAACATCTCTCTTTAAAGGAGCAACGTGGTTAGGTCTTTTGGCAACCATTGGAAATGTGCCTGGTGTAAGACCAAGTAAAATAAATTGGAAGGAAGTCAAAGATTTTTTTAGGAAAGAATATCTTAACCCAGTTGAAATTCATAACCTATCATGCAGTTTACAAGTGTTTTCAAAATTTTTAATTTTATCAAGTGGCAATAGAAATGATAGTGTTAGTAACTTTGTTTTTTTCTGAGTGCCGTCTTACTTACTCAACAACATTCCAGCATTGTGTTTATGTTACATTCTGTATTTTTAGCACCAATTGCAAGCATTCTTATGTAACTTAAATAAAACAGAAGTAAAGATATTAACTAATGAGTTACAACTTTCATTTAACTGGAACCTTATGACACAGAGGGTAAGGTACAGTTTACTAATACAATAAATAGTATCAAAAGGTTGTTGCAATTGTGCATTAATTGCTCGACTCTTGTTTTTATTTGGTGCATGTTCTAGGTTTGTAGGGTTGCTACAATAGCTTTAAAAATGCTTGTACTTTCTTTACAAGAACATGATGATAAATTGGGCATACCAGAAAACCAGGACTCAGAACCCTAAAGGAGAACCCAGGACCCTAAAGGAGGACCTAACCTTTTTTACATATTTTATTTGAAGTAATATATTTCAGTATTCTATGCTGGATATAATGTTATACTCATGCTGGATGTGCATAGATCGACTTAGCATTTAAGATCTTGTTTTCATTCCTATCAAATATCTGCAGAACCTTATTAAGAAATGTGAAACAATATGATTCTGTCGAATAAAACATATAAAGAGGCTACTGCAACTCATACATTTTAGTCTAATCTAAATATTTTTAGATTTTATAGGATGTAAGGTTAGTTTCACTTTATCCTACCAAATTTTATATATGCAAGGCTTTATAGGAGATATATCGTGTTTTTATTAACTACCAAAAAAATGAAAAAGTAAGGTGGGGAAAAATAATCATATGAAAGGAACTCAACTTTGACTTGAAGAAGCTAGAATTGATTTAGTCAAGAGTTCCAATGCTTATCTTTTTAATATCAATATCTGAGCTGATTGTAAATGTCAGTGAGTCTATGGTGAAAAAGAGACTTGATGGAAATTTTGAATTTTTTTTTAAAACACAGGCGTTTTATAAGAAAAGTGTTTTTTTGTTTCAACATGAATATTCCTAACTTCTGAGCAAAAATCATTCTGATTTATTCGTAGCATATTCGTGGCACAGTTAAGATTGAAAATCCTATAATACAAACTGGTGTAAAATAAACTCTTAGGTGCTGTTGTTTAAGCAGTATAATTCAACAATGATAGGGTGAAAGCAAAGTTTCAAGATGAGTATATTCCTGGGATATTCTTAACTATTTGCCTAATTTAATCTTAAAGGGAACCCGACATGCAGATCCTAAGTTATGGGGTTGTCAGCAACAAATTAAGAGGCCTGGACTGAGCAAACGAGTGTCTTTTCGGCAAAAACAATTATGTTAATCATTTCACCTTTATAATATCTATGCATTGATAAAGTTTGAATGCACATCTCTCAACAGGTCTAAATTACTGATGACAGAAAATGTGAAAATTTGCTATTACTTAAATATGACATAATAATTTATGCAGCATAATTAAATCTGAAATTCTTTAAATGTGCATATCTTGAGAACGAAAAGAGCTTTTTAAGTCCTGTAATATAAGTCCAACATCATTTTATACCTCGGGTTCCCGTTAAATATATATTCTTATAGAGTGGTCCATAGAAAGCGTAGAAAGCAGTTGCACTAGATAAGCACTTAAGAAACCGGTCTTTAAAATGAGTAAAATTATATGGGTAATACTAAACCGTACAACAACCCCAGATTATCCACCAATGACACACAAACAACCCCATTGACCCTCTAATCACCCACACTCATTCTTGTTTAACTCCAATGACTCATAAATAGACTTTCCTTCTGTTACACATCACCTGAAATTGCTCGAGACAGCTGCAACTCCAACTTACCTTAAAAATGAAATTTCTCAAGAAAAACTTCAAGATTTCATAAATTTTTGGCAAATTCAGAAAATGCTTCAATTGTAGATTCAACTTGCAAAACTTAATCGAGTTTTGTGAGACGTTAATCTCGTGAATGACAGAAATGGAGGGAATTCTCAAGATTAAGTTTTCGTGAAATTCCAGTTTTCTTTCCAAAATAATATTTGTGGCGCTCTCTAGGAAAATCGACCGCTTCTATTTTTAATTCGTATTTTTAAAACAATAGAATTCCGTATTTCGTATTTCTAAAAATACGAATTGCGTATTTAAAAATACGCGTATTTTTTTAAAAACCGTATTTCGTATTTTCAAAAAATACGGAATTCGTATTTAAAAATACGCATATTTTAAATACGAATTTCGTATTTTTGAAAAATACGAAATTCGTATTAAAAAATACGCATATTTTTTAATACGAATTCCGTATTAAAAAATACGCGTATTTCTAAAAATACGTATTTTTAGAACTAAGCATTTTTTCTAAAAAATACGCTGTGGATTTAAAATACAAAGACATAAAAAAAGGTAATGTCTGGTTAGAAAAAAGTACACAGCAATATTCTTAACTTTTGGTCAAACATAATCCTAATTCTAAGCATGTTTTTGTTTTAAAATGATGCTAGCCATAATGTTTAAGGTTTTTATCTATTTTTTTAATTCTTATTATTACAAACCGTGTGCATTTTTTCAAGTCCACACTGCCAGGCAACGGAAAATAGAACAGGCCTCAAAATAATTTTTGGAGACTCATCAGACAAAATGTCCGCCACATTTCCAGTTTGGTCGGACATGTCTGTAGCTCGTTTCGAACTTTCGTTTGACAAAACGTCGGATAGGTTTCCGTATTGGTTGGACACTTTCATTTTGTTTAAATCTCAGAGTTATTGGAATAGTCCTGGTCCTATTAATCCATGAGCAAGCCTATTCATAGCCAACCTGACCATCCTAGCTAATTCACCGACTCCTGACTTAGTTAGAAAACTACGTAGACATGAATCTTTCTTGCCTGGCCCCTTCGTCGTTGGTAACCAGGTCTTACACAAGAAATCCAGCCATGCGGTTCTTAACTAATGCGGAGGTGAACGCCGACGGAGCACGGATAAAGCAAGTCTGCAAAACTGCACTTACAGGCGGAACAGACATTTTTATTATGGATTTAATTGCAGATAATTTTGTTTTTTAAAAAAGCCTTTTCTGTTTTAAGAGTCATTCTTCAGGTGCGTTAAATTTGAGTGATAAAGATTTTTCACGTTATTTTTTTTTTCGCTATCGCTTTTGCATGGTGGTTTTTCCAGAGGCTGAAATACGGGTAACAGCAATCAGGACATCTACCAACACGTTTTTCTTTTTCGCTGTACCCATTACTGACACGTTTTTCCTTTTCGCTGTACCCATTGACTGCACTGTTAACAGCAGTAGAACATATGTTACAAGATGTTTTTTGACGCGATATGCACCGATACTTCGTGCTTCTTCTAGGATATGCTTAACTTTATCTGTAATTTGAACATACGTTTTTATAAAAGAGTGTGCGTTTGTGACTTAAATAGAATTCAAGCAGTTTTTATTTAACGCTTTTAAACTTCTAATTAATTATTTAATTCTTGTTAGGACAAGTAGTCAAGTGTATTGTATATTCCTTTTACCTTTATGTTTTTTACTTAGGATTCGTTATCATTGTGATGTCCCTGGAACTGAAATTGGTTTTAACCAAACAAAGCGAGGCCACGAGAACGCTAATGTGTTGCTCCTACTGTTAAAAACGAAACGAGATTGTTTATTACTAAACTTGTTGAAACAAAAAGGACACTTTTACAAAGTTTTAATGTTTTTTAGAATTTTTCAAACATGTCTCTTTGAACTTTACATATTTGCTGTGCACATTTTGAAAACAAAACTTTCAACGCAACACAGATATTCAATGGACTATTATAGCTAATTTGTGAAATCCTGAGTGTGTTCATTTTCCGTTTTGAGAGGACTATTGCTGATCACTATCACATCCACCATGTTTCATTAAAAAATTTTTTCATCATTTGCCATTGAACATGAAAAAAAATGAATAATTTCGTATAGACATATTTTTCTTCTTCGTAATGCACAAAAAAAGTACTTAAATTTGAGAAGTAAATAACAAATACGACGCAAGAAGTCATGGTGGAGCGAAGGATCGCTATTACCTGAATTTAATATTTTTACATGTTTACTTATATTTTTGATTTTGGTTTTATGAAACGAATTCAAGATTTCATTGTGCGTAGTTAGGGTCATTGTGGGTTGTTGGGTGTCATTGCGGGTCATTGCACGGTTTGATATTACCTGTAAAATTGTGCAAAATCAGATACAATTTTTATTAGGACAATTTTCTAAGAACAATGAGGCTACGAATGGTTAAAAAATGGGAACAATGTAAGAACAACTTCAGGCTAAGTATATATGTAAAAAGAATAAGAGCATCTCAGCCTGAAGTCAAATATCCTCTGGTCTTATAAAACAGTGTTCATACCTATTTTTCACACTAAAAATTAGTATTAAGAACAAAAATTGCGGTTAAAGTGTACTAAAGTGGTTCACAACAACGACATCTTTTTTATTTTTAAGTAACAACTTTGTAGACACATTGGGTCTTTAATATGGTCGAAAATTATACATCGTTAGCCCTTTGATCAAAATTATTAAAAAGATATTTAGATGAAAATTCAGTGGGTCTACTAGGACTATATTTTTTAAAAACTGTTTTTTTATAGGAAACGTAATTTTTTAGGCTTGTGACATCTTCTCATTTTAAACTTGTCCTACTGTTCTTTGATGGTGAAGGAAGGCATATGAAACAAAGTATAGCTTGTGTCTATTTATAAAGAGTATGAATAGATGAAATAACATTAACTCATCTTCGTAATAAGTTTTATATACATACTAGTTGGTGGTCATGGAAAAATCAATTGATTCGCCCATCCTTTTTATACTGCATAGCCTGCGTCTCACTACTTGCGATACCTTTTTGCGTGACAGACAGATGTATACGGGTATTATAATATAGATTTACTTACGTTAAAATTAGGTCCTCCTTCAGGGTCCTGGGTCCTCCCTTAGGGTCCTGGTTCCTTGGTCTTCCTATAGAGTCCTGGGTCCTGGGTCTTCCTTTAGGGTCCTGGTTCTCCTTCAGGGTCCTGGATCCTTCTTCAGGTTCCTGGGTCCTCCTATAGGATCCTGGGTCCTGTGTCCTGTAAGGTTTTCCAGTATGCTGATAAATTTTTTACTTGATGTCTAAGCCTGTCCATACGCAACCATTGCTGTACCTTTTCCAATAGGGAGTACACAGGTCATTTTCCTTGAAATAACCAAATATTTTTTTCCAACGCTTCACTGCATTACAACAAAGGGCCTTTACTACATTGTTACTGCTTGTAATAATATGAGGCCTTACATTATAATACAATCAGATTCTGTAAGTTTGAGTTTGTTTTGAAATTTTAATAAAAAGGCATTTGGATATATATTCACATATGTGTCTACTTTTGTATTGAGATTAAACAAACAAACTTGCATTAAGTTTATTTAATTAAGACTTTTGATACTACATGTTGATTTATATTTTTCATACAATTTTTTGCTTTCCTAGATACGTGTTGTTGGTCCCGCTATGGAAGAATATATGAATCGAGCTACCAAAATACGTGACGATGTAAGTAATTCTGTATAATTAATGAACTTACTTTTTAAAGTGTATCAAAAGTTACTGACAAGATAACCAGGTCACTAACATGTTGTTTCTCTTTGCAGTTAACAAAGCTAAGTAACCTCGAAGATGCTTTCATGAAATTGTCAAAACTTGCAAAGGACCTTCATTTAAATCTGACGAAAGTTGACAGTAAGAAAAATAAATCCCGACCACACCAACTAAGATTGAATGCAAATGATATGTGGAATGTATTAGCACCTGTTTTATGTGGTACCCAACGAAATAGTAAAAATGAGGAGGAGAGAAAAGAAACTGGAAACTCTATTCCTGAAATGTTGGATGGCGTTGGTGAACCAACAAGGGCTTTAAAAGTTATGCTTTACACTCTAACGCATGACCCAATGATCCTTTATTCACCTAATGGAACTGCAGCCGATGAAGTTATGAACAAGGTAGATTTCTATTTGATTTTATTCAGTTGTTTTTTTATTGTTGTTTTTTATGACTTTTAGTACGTCATTTGCTTGGCTACAATGGTTCCTCTATGAGACGAAGCTTTGGAAGCTCTGCAATATTTCTTAGTTTTGTAGAAAGTGTAACAAGTTGCTGCATCTGAAAAAGTCTTGGAAAATCTATGATGGCTATTTTTGGTAGAGTTTTGACCTTTTGAACTCATTTATAGTCTGGTCAATTTGTTGGACTTATTAAAACAAACAAAGAAAATTGGAACAAAATGGTTATCAATGTCACAATCTTTTCAATCACAACTGATGTTAAACAAAACTCAAGAGACCTTAAAAGACCTATTAGTGTCTGTTGATAAATTTCCTTTTATGTATGATAAACCTTTTAACATAAGCGATGATGTATTAAAACATTCGCCTGAAAAGTTAAGAGAATTTCTTTTGGAACATAACCAGACCATAAAGTATTATACAAATTTTACCAAAGCGCATATAAAAAACATTATAAATGCAATGTTGACCCAAGCTGATGGACAGAATCCTGTGGTGACGCAATTGAAATCCATTGATTACATGGTAAAAGGCTGGAAGGCAGTGTTAGCACCCATGAAACTTGATATATTTTATGGTTTTCCAAATGAGACAGCTATGTTAAAATACATTAATAATGTAACGTCTTCAAACAAACCACAAAAACCGATTTTATCTGCAGTTGTGTTTGATAATATTAAAGAAGACGGCTCTTTACCTAAACATATATTTTATCGTATAAGAATGGATGGTCGACTACTTCCTGCTACACAAGATGTCCGCTCTTCATATTGGACACCTAGTCCTCTTGTAGGGAGAGCTAATTATTTTTATTATGGTTTTGCTTGGATGCAGGACCAGTTAGAACGAGCAATGATTGATGTTATGACTGGAACAAACGTTACTTCGCCAGGTTTATATGTTCAAGAGTTGCCATATCCATGCTATTTAAGTGATGAGTATGTTGTTCTTATTTTACTGAAGTGTTTTACATTGTTGATCTGTGTAAGCAAAAAAAGTTAATCTTAAAACTTGATTTGTTTAAATACACTTATCTTTAAACATATTCTTAAAACATCATTGGGTTAAAAAAAATTAAAAAAATGCATAAGCTTTTCGCATAAATCCATCGTTAGTGCTATGTATAAGGAATTTTGGTAAAATAATTACATTTTTATACAGCAAGTTAAAAAGAAACAATGTATAATACATGAATAGTTTTTCCTAATGAATTGTTAAGAAAAGAAAAAATGAAAGCGCTAATTTTTTTTTAATTGTGGATGTAAATCTCATGATTACATTACATAGCAGAGATAGTAACGCACTTGTTTACAACTTTGTTATGCAGTTGCAATTATGTTTTTCCAGAACAACACTTTGGTCATCTTTTTTCATTGATTTGAAACTGAAACTATATGTACCGCAAAAGCACGGGCCCTGACTTTTTTGGTCTTGTTGAATGTCATCTTAGTTACAAAACAACACACAGTATCAAGAGATTTATTTTTATTTAGTTTCATGTTTGTCATACAATACATCATGCCATTGTGTGTTGTTGTATCGTTTATCTATTCTGTTGCAATCCTCGTCCAATGTATCGTTCATGAGAAAGAACAACGGTTAAAAGAAGTCATGAAAATGATGGGTTTAAGTAATGCGGTGCATTGGACGTCGTGGTTTATAACAAGCGCCACTACTATGATCCTTGTAGTTGTTTTGTTGACTATCGTATTAAAGGTACTGTATATATCTTTACTTAACTACTTAGTTTTTAAATATAGAAGTATATAAATATATAAGTCACTATAATAGTTTAACTAAAAATGTATGTAGCAAAGTGTATTGTATGAAATCAAATGAAAGCTCTCATGTAATAGAGGCAGAACAATCTCTGGGTTATAAGTGCTTTGGCTTGACTACTTAATGCATTCTTTTAAAAGAAAGTTACAATGAACAAAGTTTACAAAGTAACACTAGTGTTTGGGAAATAAATTTTCCTTCTTTTGCTTTTTAGGTTGGTTCGATATTGAAGAATAGCAATCCGTTTATTATCCTGATATTTCTACTGTTAGCTGCAGTGGCTACAATAAATTTCTGTTTTCTTATCAGCATTTTCTTTTCGAAAGCAAAGCTGGCTGCAGCATGTGGAGGCATTATATACTTTGTAACCTACATGCCCTATGTGTTTATATCTATACAAGAAAGAGGAATTGGTCATGAAAATATTGGATTTAATTTCAAAACAATGGCGAGTTTATTTTCCACCACAGCATTTGGGTTGGGTGCTCGATATTTTGCATTACATGAACAAAATGGCATTGGTGTGCAGTGGTACAATATTGCCTCCAGCCCTGTAAGTAAAGTATTTAAAGGTTTATTAGCAAATTTCTGTATCATTAATAATCAACTTTTAATTGGAGATTTATTTAATTTTATTATCTGTTTGTCATGTTTTTCCGAACTTAATTATTTAATTTATTTTTTTCAGCTGGAAAACGATACTTTTAATTTGGCACAAGTTTTTAAAATGTTGATTGTTGATACTTTTCTATACGCCATACTTGTTTGGTATATTGAAGCAATTTACCCTGGTGTATATGGCATTCCAAGGCCGTGGTATTTCCCTTTTCAACCATCATATTGGTTAGGTCCGAACGTTAATTGGAGTCCTGATGTTGATTGCGTTAAGCCATATAGACGAGTACGAGGTCATTCACAAACGAATATAGACCAACCAAATACACCTGCATTGTTGGCAGTTGAAAGTGAACCAATACTTTTACAATTGGGTGTTTTTATTGATAATTTAGTAAAGGTATGTAAATTTTGTGTAGTTATTAACGTTTTACATACAGCATATTGTATCCTGATTAAACCTAGATGGCATTGGATTGAACCTACCTTATAGTCAGAAATTTTCGCGACATTTTAATTTCGCGATAAAAATTTTGGGAAAATTTCGCGATTTTTATTTTCGCGATTCGTTGCCTTGAATTTTTTTCGCGACATTTAATTTTCGCGAATTTCATAGAGTTACGTCACTAGAGATAAAATAATTAAAACTGAAGAGGTTTCATAGGTGTAAGAGTTAGACAGGAAAGTTTAAAAAAAGAGGAAATTTCATAAAAAAGGAGATCGATGATTTATAACACAAAATGCCATTTAGGTTAACAGGCAAACCGCCTTCTAAAATTGTGTTTAAAAGTGCATTTCTTCCTTAATTTTCCCGGGTTTTATCAAACTGGGTATCACCAAAATTATTTTGTTGCGAAAATTTTACGTCTGCTACCCTGTGGAGTCTAAAAAATGAAGAAAAAAAGAAAATATTTCGCGGTTTTTATTTTCGCGATTTCGTCAATTAAATTTTTTTCGCGGCATTTTAATTTCGCGAAAATGCCCAAAAATCGCGAAAATCGCGAAAATTAGTTGTCGCGAAAATTTCTGACTATAAGGTAGCTGGCATAAAAAACCAAATTTCTCTATTTATTATTCCAAATCTTATTGTTCTTTTCTTTCACGTGTTGAAAAAATTGAGGTATGGAACTAGTTGGTTGCACAAACTTTGTTTTTACAATTAATCTGTTTGATTAAGTAGATGATTCACAAGATGATTACAACAGTTTAAAATACCAGTTCACTTTAAACTTTCCTCGAAGCTTTAAATGAATGCTAATGATAACGATCCCACACACTATGGTAATACTTGTTTCAGAGTCCAAATCAAGCTAAAGGATCTTATTTTAATTCAGGTTTATAAGAAAGGAAGTCCGCCAGCTGTTGATCATCTTTCACTAAACTTGTATGAAAGCCAAATCACCTCTTTTCTTGGACACAATGGTGCAGGAAAAACAACCACAATGTCTTTGTTAACGGGACTATTTCCATCTACTTCGGGAACTGCTTATATATATGGAAATGATATACACAAAGACATGGATAAGATTAGACGAAGTCTAGGACTGTGTCCACAGCACAATGTATTATACAGCAAGTAAGTGGTTACGTTTAGGTGATTGATACTGCATGTATAAATTTAATCTTAATCTGTTCTTCATGTAATTTATTTGAGTTGACAAAGATGTTACGTTTGTTGGAGCTTTTTTTTCTAATACCAGTGCTCACAATGTGTACGTCAGTTATACAGGCTTTTTTTTTACAAAGGTGAGCTGGCTCTGTTTGCTAGACGGGCCTGCTCCATTGTACATAATCTTGTACATAACTTTGAAGAAAACTTCAAAAATAAGTGTTTTAGTATATAACTTTTTTATTATGGAAACATTTTTTACAAATTCCCATGGTTCATGTTTTAATTTTTGTACAAACTTTCTGATTATTTGATAGTTCCAAATGCAAATAGTACTCTGTACTCTTAATAGATTAACCGTGGAGGAGCATTTGTGGTTTTACGCACGATTGAAAGGAATGCCAGTCAAGCAGGTCGAGGAGGAAACTAATAGGCAAGTCAGATTCAGTTGTATACAATGTCAGCTGCTTAATCATGAAATTGTATTTTTCCTAGTTACCTTTTCTTAGGAATTTGAAACCAAGGCTTTTCCATAATTGTTTTATTATTTTTGTAGGATATTAGAAGATGTGGGACTACCAGAAAAAAGAAAGAGTTTCGTTGATACCTTGTCAGGTGGTATGAAGAGAAAGTTATCAGTAGCAATGGCATTTGTTGGTGGATCCAAAACAGTGATACTGGATGAACCAACGGCAGGGGTGGATCCATTTGCTAGGAGAGCAATCTGGGAATTATTAGCAAAGTACAAAGAAGGTATATTTTGTTGCAACGTTATCTCTTATTTTTTGATGTCACATTCGCGAACGACAGAAGCCCTTAGTCTTAATTTACTTTGTCCAACTTAAACATTTTTATGATGAAAGATCGAAATAAACTACAGAGGCATTATCTTGATAAACTACAGAACAAGTATTACTTCATAAAGAACATTATTATTTCACATTGATTTTTCAGGAAGAACGATACTCCTGTCAACACATTTCATGGATGAGGCGGACATTCTGGGTGACCGAATAGCAATCATATCTCATGGGAAATTACGTTGTTGCGGTTCCTCCTTGTTTTTAAAAACGAAATTCGGAGATGGATATCATTTAACTTTGGTCAAAGAAACCAAAAAAGGTATGTCATTTTATTCGTATTTTGCTATTCTTGTGCTAAGCCAGTTTTAGTTGCTAGTGTTGTAAATATGAAAATACGAATCACCACCTTTTTGCTATCCAGAATGGTCTTGTTTCTCATTGTCATCGTTTTTACTGCTAGTATTCTTAATGGAGTAAAGAGCGAAATTTGTTTGGAAGTTTATGAAAAATGTAAACATTTAAAGAAACAAACAATATCTTTTTTTATTTATTTATTTATTATTATTTTATATTATTATTTGTTGTAGATGCACTTAATAAGATTTCAACAGAAGCTATTACAAAGTTTATAAAAGGTTTTATACCATCAGCACAAAAGATTTGCGAAACACAATACGAACTTTCATACATTCTTCCTGACAAGGGAAAGGAAAGAAAAGGAATGTTGCGAAAACTGTTTGAGGGGTTAGAAGAAAATAAGCAACAGCTTGGTTGCAAAAGTTTTGGTTTACAAGACACAACTCTGGAAGAGGTATATATACACTGACGGGTTAAAAGGAGTCATTTTGAGAAACTTACGGGAGTCATTTAAGAGTGCTTGTGGCGACTCCCAGAAGGCGTCATTTTGACTCCCTTACGCGTTTATTTTTTGACTCCCTTTTAGTTATCAATTTCAGAAATGACTCCCTTTTGGTTCTCACGGAAGCAACAAAAAAATGACTCCCTTAAGCGTTTCTTTTTTTTATTGACCCTCTTAAGGGTGTCATATTGACACTCATTAGGTTATCATTCTTAAACGACTTGACTCCCTTTAGGTTATCAATCTCCGAAATTACATTTGTTTCTTCGTATTCTCTCAAGGGTGATATATTGACGTTCATTAGTTTCTTTCACATTCTCATGTGATGGGGATATACAAGAAAGATATCAAATTTTTAGTAAAAATGGTAAAGGTTTTATTAGTTTGAAAATAATGTATTAATTTAAATATACAATATTGATAAAAGTTACTGAAAAGTATTAGTGAAAATATAATATATAATATATATATATATAACAATGTTAACTTTATGAAAAATAAATAACAATGAACAGATAAATAATATTGTTAACTTATAAAAAATAAATATACTACTAAGCGGATTAAAACATGGAGACGTGTTTAAGAGATTTTGAGCAGTTTCGTCAGTCGCATTCTAATCAACCAACACACAGATTTCGAACTGATCCGCATGAATGATCCGCCTAGTGAAAAAACGGTTTAAAAAATACTCTGTGGGTAAAATATATACAAAAATCTAGTAATTCTTTTTATAACTGTATGAAACATTTCACTTTTTCTCAACTTTTTATAGGTGCTCTAGGGTAAAATATATACAAAAATCTAATAAACCAGTAAGAAAAAAGTGAGTAAACAACGTAAGTTAGACTGAATCAGGAAACACAGATGGGACCAAGAGCTTAATAAAATACTTCAAATATTAAACAAGTGCATAGCAAGAGAATCACAAATTGTTCTTTGGTCAATTCCGACAATTCCTACAAAAACAAATGTCAATCTAGTACCAATAGGTTTTTTAAATATTTCATGCAAAAATTGTCTATGACATAAACGAAAATGAGGCTCAAAAAGCCAAAAATGTAAGGAATTGTTAATACAAGGCTCAAAACTCATTATCTTTCTAACCTGTTCCAATGATAAGTCAGTGCTAAAAAGTACCTATAATAAAAACGATTTCGAAAGTATCTACAAAAAAATGTACTCACTTTTTATAAGTTTCGTAAGTTATTACAAGTGATGGGTTATAAAATCTATATTATAATGCCCGTATACGTCTGTCCGTCTGTCTGTCACGCAAAATGGTAGCTTAGCTGCGACGGGCGAACCCGTGGATTTTTCCACGGGCTAACGACTAGTATATATAGAAATGTATAAATTAGGGGTTAATAAATTAAATATACTAAAAAATTAATGTTTTCTACAGAGATTCCCTTGTAACACACCCGCCACTGTCTTTCTGATCAGGAGCTTTTTACAACTGTAAGTTATGTAGGGTTGGCCAAAACTCAGAAACTTGTTTGTTATTGCATAGCAATTCCATCAAAATTACATTGTCCTTATACAAACCATAGCAATATGGAAAAAATAGATTACAACTTAAAGTCAAAAGAACAATAACTTCTGTGAATATTGCTTTATGCTTGGATACATGTTCATTTGACACTTTTGCAGCCACAACAATATCCAATGATTTTATGATCCCAGGTACCGAACTGACCGACCCAATCAATATGTCACCATCATACTTAAAGTTATCCTCCCCAAATCTTGGAATACTATGGAGATTCACAACGATGTACTCCTGACTTCGAGTAACATTAGTTTGAATTTTGCCTGCAGTAGCAGCGACGGTTGTACATTTAAAAACTGATGTCTGCAATTGTTTCATTTTTATTGGTAGTGCTTTAGTTTTTACTTTAAAGTTAGTTTGTAATTTTTCAATTGTGTTCTCTTTCTCTGCCAAAAGTGATATATAATGTCTTTAGTACTTCTTTCTTTCTCCGTTGCCGATTTATCTTTCTTTTTCCAAGTTCACTGCGTCAATGAAATCTAAGAGATGTATATTTAACAAGCATAATGAGCAATTTTGAAAACTATTGGACTTTTCCCAGCCCATACATAGCTATATATATATATATATATATAGCTTTAAAAAAGGATTATATCAGTAATACTTCATGGCTTAAATTATTTAACAAAAAAATAAACATATATATAGCTACAGCTCCTCCCATAGCTTTCGATCACTTGCTTAGTTTCTATATTAGTCAACGACTATATGATGGTCTCCCGCCTTATCCTTTTTTTAAATTATTAGCTGCTTGTATGTCTTTGCTTGTTGATGGCAATAAATTTTCACTTCCTTACTTAAGTCAAACTGAAACACATGCTATAAGCATGCTGGTCTGGACACACATGTCAGAAGTTTTCTTTAAAAAAAGTAAATATAGCTACATTAGTTAGTTTATGCAGCTTTAAAAAACTAAATGGGTAGCTAGCTAGCTAGCTATAGCTAAATAAATTCACAGGGCTCTACTTAAAAACATTAAAGGGTCAGGCTCCTTGAAAGTTAAGAAACATGCATCTTATAAAAAAACTATACTGTGTACTATATGCAATGAAAGTTAAAAATAAACAAGCTGATACTTACTTTTTCCCATTAAAAGATTCATTGCACGCAAAAGTCTCGGCTTCCATCATCGTTTTTTGAATAAAACTGAATCCCATCTGAGAACGCGCCAAAAGCTGAATGCTAGGCGGCATGCACGCACGTACCTCAAATGTTTGTGATAATAAAATCATTGATAATGTTATAAGAAACTGACCAGGCAAAAATATCGATCAATCAATCAATCAATTTATTTATTTTTTTCAATCGGCGAGCAATGCATTGACAGGGGGTCAAAATAAGAAATAGTTGCAAATGTTTACAACTTATAAAAGATTAATTAACATTATAATAATTTAACGCACGGTATATCATTAAAATTTATATTTTTAAAGACTTAGTTGAAATTTACTCCCAGTTCAATAATTTAATTTGAATAATTTAACCCCCAGTCTTTTTTAGCACTCGTGGTCTCGTCCCCGCGCGCAGAATAAATTTATTATGTAGGTTTCAACTTTAGAGTTGATTCAGTTGTCATATAAGATATCTATAAGTGCAAAAAATGGTTCATAATTGTAATATCCACATAACCTCTCCTATAATATTAGGTAAAAAAATATATTTCGACACGGGTTCTAAGGTTTTCACAAATTCGTCTCATCAACGGCTTTAGCGAGACCCCATTAAACCGCGTCAAACTAGTACGTCTCAAAAACGTCTAAAAATGGTCTTGTAAAAAAACGTCTGAAGAAAGAAATATATTGTACGTCTTGATCAGGTCAGAAGACGTGTACCTGAAAAAGACCAATTTTAGACGTCTTAAAGACGTCTGGTGCTCACTGGGTTTTACGCCTGCCAATAGTTCCAAATTGTCCGAGGAGAAGTAAAACTCCTTTTTGTAGTTTAAATACATTAGCATTTGATTATGTGTAGACATTGACTTACATACATTGACACGGTTTTTTTATGAGATATATACACATTTTTTTTATAAGAAACATACTTTTTTGGTTCAGTTGCGAGTCAACAATTAAAAGTACCCCATAATATTACCCTTGTATTTGTTAAAACACGTATATAATTTGATGTTACTACAACAAAACATTGTACAATTTTTTTTCGGGTTCTTATTGTTGATTGTTGAACGGTCAAGAAAATTCCGAGTAGTAATTTAATTCTCCCTGATGGCATGATTACTGAATTCTTCTTGATTGAATGAAAAATTTTCTTGTCTGCAAAGAGAGTAGAACCCTATTTAAACATTTGCCGCGGCAAGGAACGGAAAGCTTTCAAAACAAGAACAGAATAATTATATACTCCATTTAAGTGATACCCAGATAACAGGAATAGAAGCAATCCTATTTTAATAATAATTCCATTCTTCCTTTGCACAACTGTCTTGCAACAACATTTTAATAGAGATTTAAGTATGCGTAGAAACAGGGCAGGAAAATGTTAGGGGAAAAAGGAAAATGAATCTTCAGCTAATTGCACATAAGGGTCTAATTTCGTGGGGTCTAACTTTCACGCTTTTCATCAAAAATCTTGAAAGAGCGCAAGTTCACCCAACATCTGTCATTGAACACACAACGCATTATTGTACGCACAACAAATCAACTTGAACGCACATCAAATCATTGAACGCACATCGAATCATTGAACGCACAACAAATCAATTTGAACGCACATCGAATCATTGAACGCGCATCAAATCATTGAACGCACAACAAATCAATTTGAACGCATATTTTGAGGGGAGAATGTAAACCTTCATGCGCTTTTCTGTTTCAGTACAATAAATACTCCCTAAAGGAGTCATTTTTTTTCCGCCGAAGGGAGTCATTTCGCTTAAAATATAAAAGCTCTTCATCAAAAGTAAAAATAATCCTATAAGGGAGTCATTTTATAAGCAATTTTACGCCTAAGGGAGTCAAATATAAATGACACCCTAAAGAGCGTCGCAATGACTCCCCTATTATTTTCAGTGTATATATTTTTTATATTGTTATTTGTAGTTTTTTTATTATGCATTGACATGAGAGAACATGCTGACATTGTCTTTATATATATTCAGGTTTTTCTAAAAGTAACGGAAGCTACTGTAGTTGGTGAAGATGTGGGTGAGTATATGTTGTCAAAACAAATCCTTTTTACAATCTTTTTATACAGCTGATTGTTATTTTTACAGTTGTAAATACATAAGCTGAACGTAATGAGAATTGTTTATATTGTGTTCGGTGTTTACAGTAGCTTATTAAAATAAAATGTCTTGTCAATCTATCATACAGAAATACACCTTCAATACAAACAATCTGAAATATAGACTTTCAGTCAGATACTTTATGTGGGCCTATTATCCAGTGTGGCTATGAACCAGTAGGGCTTATAAACCAGGATGGATTTTACATCCCAGAATAAAAGATTGTTTCTGTAGTATCGAAATATCTTAATGATAAAGACATTTTGTCCTATTACATTGACTTTGCTGAATGACTCGTTTAGTTGGAAATGTACTCCCATCAGGTGCAAAATTATGAATGATATCTTGATGTCTTCTAAAACAATCGGGCTTCTGAAACAATCAGGCGCGTCCCCGATACTTGCCCCAGATATGGACAGGTGCTGTCATAGGAAGCTAATGTTACTGGATCACCACAAAATACCTCTGAAAAAGATGGGCATAGGTATCCCATGCAACTATAACGTTAAAGGCAAAAAAGAGGGGCCATGCAAAATATATGATATGTTATGTAATTTTTGTTAGTTACAAATATAAGGACCTTTATCCAAGGTGGACTTTTATTTAGTAGGCCTATATTTAGGATTTTACAGTAATTTATATTAAGTTTACAGAAACACTATTTACTTGTCTAATATTTTTTTAGATGAACCTAATGAGCTTGTTGGTACTATTGATGAAACCCCTCCAACAGTTCAATCACCTTCAGAAGAACCTCTAATACCACCACTTCAATCACCGACCTCCCCTCAGACAATAAGTTCTCCACTGTCTGACACCGACACTATCACAAGCATACCTGCCAAGTTTTTGATTGAAAAGAAACCTGGTCACAGAAGGTCATTTTCAACTGATTTAATTGACAGGTAGTCAGCAGTTATCTCATTAGTGTAAAATGCTCAAAATCCAAACTATAATATCAATATTTATATCTGTTTCTTTCTGTATTTTTTCTGTATTTTTTCTGTATTTTTTCTGTATACTCTTTATTTCTACCTCCATGGTATACTTTAGGTATTCTACCTTTTTCGCTTTGTTTAGTTACATCACAGTATTTTATTTGTTATAGCAAACTACACAGCAGAAGACACCAAGCTGCTCCGCCTGTTTGTGCCCATCGACGTACAGCATCGGGAGGCTTTTGCGGTCACCGCCGATCTCTTTCTAGTGATTTGACATTTTCACTCACAGCCAACGATACCAATACACCGGAAACGATAAAGAAAGTATCGAAGCACAAACGAGTTCCATCTGGAGTTGCAAAAATGCATGCAGTGGGTAGTGAGGCATGGCAGTGTCATGCCGGTGGAACAAAAACTGTCAACGCTAACATGCGGAGATGGCAACAATTTTACGGTTTATTGATAAAACGTTTCCATCACAGCCGAAGAAACATCAAAGGGTTACTAACACATATATTACTGCCGGGTATATTTATTTCCATTGCCATGACTGTTGCGTTATCTCAACCAAAAGATCAACTTTACCCGCCTCTTACTTTATCACCATCAATGTTTCACCCGCCGCCCTATTATATACCCTTTACCAACAACAAAAAAGGTGCTTTTAACATGCCCGAAAGAATGGAAAATACTCTTAATTTGGCATCAGGTGTGGGCAGTGATTGTGTGTTACGAGATTCCAATATGACATTCACTCATACTATGTCAGTAAGAGATTTAAGAAGAAATTTGTCAGCTTATTTTGATAAATTTTGCTCACAGCAAGTTGGTAAACAAAATGAGATTCCACGACCGAGAAGATTTGTGCAAAATTTAACATATAGTGAAAGTAGAGAGAGTTGTTACTGTGATCGCTCGCAGTGGCATTGTGATGATACTGTGGAAAGAAACACCAAAGAATTTACCACTGTTACCTTGGATACATTAATAAACGTAACACAGAAGAACTTCCAGAAGTATCTGCAGAACACAAACTTCATGTACAAGAGGCGCAGGTATGCTATTTAACATTGAAACTCACATCAATACGTTCTGACATGAGAATTTCCAGCGTGCAGTAAAACTTTTAACACAGGGAAATGTTTTATAAAACTCTTTTGATTATTTCTTCCTATAATCATGCAAATGTATTATCTTATGAAATTTTCTTTATATCACCACTAATGCTTTTTAAATTTTTTGTTGTAATACTAAGAAGAACGATTCTGGCATGCCAAAAATATAGCATAATACGAACATTTTTTTATTCAAATCTGAAGCACTTTTGGAAACTTGGGGGCTTTTGTGTATATTTTAAACAAGCAAATTTGCTAATTTTATAGAAAGCATATGTTATATATGCTCTCTATAAAATTTGTGAAAACCCAAATTAAAGAAAAGAAAAGAAAATTCGACTCATCCATTGTCTGATCATCTCGAGTTTTTTTCTGTCTCAGGTACGGTGCATTAACATTTGGTGACGAACAAGAAGCTGTTCCTGTTCAAATCAAAAACTCTCCACATCTCGAAGTCCGAAAACTTTTTCTTCGTGATTCTGCAAGGGTACCAGACTTTTATTAACGTTATATAACAACTGACTACTCTAGTTTTTAAAATTCATTTCTTGAGATGTTGCATTGTTTATATTTTTTATCGACATCGTCATATTTGTAGGTTTGGTTTAGCAATCGAGGATTTCATGCTATGCCAGCTTTTATTAATGCTATGGATAATGCAATTCTGAGAGCATCCATCACTCCCGAAATGGGTGACCCGGCTGCATACGGTAAAAACATGTTTATTTTCTGATGCATTACCTTGAAGATTTTAAATATCAAAAAATACCAATCTAACCCGAATACAAAATATTTAACAAAAAAGTTTATTTGATTTCTGATGAATTTTTTATCAAAATTCTGCTCTCCGTTCAGGTGTTTTAGTTAACATTTTTTTTAATAACAATGAGAAAAGGAATTCTGTAGGAGAGCAAATTGAAATTGACAATTTTAACGACGTTTGAAAAATGGCGGGAGAAATATATAGTTACATATTTTGTAAAAAAATGTGAAAATGAAACGTTTCAAGTTAAATTTTACTAAATTAGTTAAATGTTAAATATTCTCTCAGGCAACATGGATATAGGAAATAAGTTTCGCTTTAATGATATTTATCTCGAGTTCGCGAATCTTGCAAACTAAAAAAAGCCTGCTTCATGTAGAGGTTGCACGGAATAAACTGTTATATTTGTTATTACTTTGTTTAGGAATCACTGCTATAACGCATCCATTGAACGTTACCAAAAATGTATTAAATCTTGACTCAATGTAAGTTTTCTATAGATATGGTAAACTTTTTTTATTAGAAAATTTTTTATAAAAAGCAGCAAGGCTGAAAATGGCTGAAAAATAAGAATAATGGCAATGCTGGAATTATACTGATTTCGTCTTTCTATTCCATGAGAAAAACACACACAAACATGGTGAAGTACATATTTCAAAGCAGAATCTTCGTAGAATCAATTGTTGCGATTTTGCGAAACTTGTACTTTTATTTTTTATAATAAACATTTTTAATGTACTGTAACATTAGTAAAAAAAATGCGTGAAATATGAGAACAAAATAAGAAAATCTTATACAGATCTCATGCTGAGGCCAAATTTCCTGGCTTTTATGAAAAAGGGCAGTTAAGAAATATTTTTAAATATACAAAAACAAAATGTCTATAACAGCCTGATTATATGAGGCGAATTGGCTCGATGTTGGCTTGGCTCATGCTCAGCATAATGGCAGATCGCTACTAAAAAATATTTGACATTATATGAGGTGAGTCAACCCGCCTAGGCGTCTTGGCTCGTTTTTTCAACCCGGGACGGGTTGGTTAGGTGGGTTGACTTGATTCATATAATCACTTTGCTGAGCCAGGCGCCGGGTTGGAAAAGAAGAGTATGCGCATTGCGATGCAAAACAGAAGAAAAATAATAATGTCGAGCAAAGCAGCAGACTAGAAGTTTAATTAGACTTCAAAACTTGTGGTGCAGCTTATAAATTCCCTAATTTTGCTTGTTTGTTTACTTCTTGCATCCGCCATTTTAAAAAATTACGCCCTTTTTTTTCAACCCGGCAGCAGTGTAGGTCTTGTCCCGAGTTGACTTTTCCCATATAATATGCAATTTTTTCAAACGGGTTGACCCGCCAACACCGAGTTAACTCGCCTCATATAATCACTTCACAATCACTTTTTTTTTTTTTAAGGAAATAGTAGATTGGACCAATTAAAATAATTTAAGAAATGTTTAACAAAAATTCTGTTTTGTATTTTCAATGGCTACCACCATTTTATTGAGTTTTCGTTGACTGGTCCTGCTGTAGAAAGATGTTCGTAGGATTCAATTTACTTCAGTATTTGCAGACTGACTAATGTTGTAACGTGTTGTTTTGTCATAGAAAACAAGGAACAGACACTATTATTGCTATCTTTGTCATCATCGCTATGTCATTTGTCCCTGCCAGTTTCGTCGTGTTTCTTGTCATGGAGAGGACAACGAAAGCGAAACATATTCAATTTGTAAGCGGTGTTAACCCGGTGTTGTACTGGCTGTCAAATTATGTGTGGGATTTTGTAAGTACTATACTATTATCTTGAGCTTCAATGTGATATTGCACCTGGTGGCAACGTTTGCCTCCAGTGTGGAAGGTCTTGGGTTCAAACCCCGGTCGGGTCATGCCAAAGGCTATAAAAGTGTGAATTTATCCTTTCTGCTTTACGTTCAGCATAATAATAGGATTTGATATCTTGCGGTTGTCTAGCTGAGCGACTGTTGTGCTTGCACGCCTTCCGTAGCTCAAATGAGAGCTTAAAATACACAAGGACCCCCTTTGATAACAGTTCTATTAGGAACTGAAGAGGCTGTCCTGGGTAAATTATAGTAACAATAATAATTCCAAGTTCCATCATTTGCCTTATTTTTAGTTAAACTTTTTGATACCAGCAATGGCATGCATGGTAATCTTCCATATCTTTAATGTTCCGGCATATGCATCGCACACCAACTTTCCAGCAGTTTGTGCCCTGTTTATATGTTATGGGTAAGTACTTTATTGTCAGAAACTTTTAAAGTGTGTTATTGCCTTGCCTTGGAACCACACGTTTTTTTAAAACAATCTCTAAATTAAGTATTTAAATAAACTTGGAGCTGACAATTTTTAAGGGTCTTCCATGCAGTCTGAACTTTTCGCTTGAGAATTAAAATTTTTTTTTCTAGATGGTCAATCACACCAATGATGTATCCAGCATCGTTCCTGTTCAAGGAAGCAAGTACAGCTTATGTGGTGTTGATTCTAATGAACCTCTTTCTTGGTATAACATGTACTGTTACCACGTCCATACTGCAGTTGTTTCCGAATGATCCCGTAGGTTCAATACACTATTTTTTTTACTGCCACTCTGATATTTAACCGTGTAACTGTATCCTTGTGTTTTCTCAGTGGGCAAAACTGGAATATGGTATTTATAGAAATTTTCTATTTTATTACTATATCATTTTTTACTGTATTGCCTGTCAATTATTCTCATTTTTGGTTGAGATTTTAAAAATTTTACTAATCTGCTTTTATTTCAGCAACTGACTATGGCGTTCCATGTTGTGAGGTTGGGTTCACTTATTTTTCCTAACTATTGTCTTGGGAGAGGTTTGATGGATCTTGCTTATAACGAACTTATGAACATCGTACACGTGCAGATTGGTGAGTATGTTAGATTTGATAGATTGGTATGTTCAAATGAGAAAAATGGAGGAATACAGTTGTTGATTTTTTCTGTGGCTAATGTAGTTCTTGGAGTGATTGATTTCCCGTTTTAAATTATTATTTACTTTAGGAATACCTTATTTGTCATGTACCTTATTCACTACTTATGGTTCTTGTGTTATCTTGTTTAGGTCAATCTGAGAAAGTGAGATCTCCGTTTGAATGGGACATTGTGTTAAGAAGTTTGGTGTGCATGTTATCTGAAGGATTTCTATTTTTTCTCATCACGCTGCTTATCGAGTACAGGTGCACAATAAAACGAAAGTACGTTAAAAGTTTGTTAACCTCTCTCTATGATCTCATCATCTCTATGATAATAGTCGTTGTCCGTATGTCTGTTTGCAACAGTGTTTAACCATGCACGAAATCTTAAAGCTACAAGTAACAAATTCCCGTTGATTTTGCACGGGCTTTTTTCACAAGCATGCGCAATGAAGTGAAATGACCGCTGACTCGACCTAAAAACATGCTTCTGAGTTTCTCTCAGCGCGTATTTTTTCTCTCGAATATTAGTAGAAGTTAAATTCATAAACTAATAACTGTGCAACCCCTATATTTTAGTTGTTGTTTTCTGTTTTTCTCTTCTTTTAATACGCTGTTATAAAAAAAACTAAATTCGTAGCAATACGGCAGCCATTTTAAATCTTTTTTTCTCAAGCGGAAAATTGATTTCTATTAAGTTCAAACTTAGAGCGGAAAATGCAGTCGTATAGAAGCCTACCTTAACGATAAGTGTACAGATAGAATTCTCTTTAGAAAAAATTATCATTCTCAACAAACGTCCTTTCTCCGTTTTAGTAACAATTTTACAAAACAAATATACCAGTGATTCAGCTTTACTTCTAATTTCTATCATGCTATTAAAAGTAATAGCTACAGCGAAGAAAATTCAATTATTTCGCATTTTTTGGAGTAAACAAACCTTGTATTCGTTCATAGGACTGTGACAGTGATGGATGATGCCGTAGAAGGTGAAGACTCGGATGTCGCTGATGAAAGGCAACGTGTTCTCAGTGGAGGTGCTGATGATGATCTGCTGCGTTTAGAAAACCTTACTAAGGTACGAAGATAGGATGTTCTTGCTTGTAAATATGAATTTTTTTTTTTTTTGGGGGGGGGATTGTAGCAGCAGCTGTTTGATAAGTTTAAACGTGTATTTTATAGCGAATGGATCTTTCATCAACTTCTTTGTTTTAGATATACAATTCAAAGAAAACAGGGAAACATCTAGCCGTAAACCGACTGACTTTAGGTGTTTCTAAAGGACAGGTACTTAATTTTATGCTTAATGTATCTCTGCAGGATACTTGGTGGTGTAAAGTATTTTGAAATCAATGCTTACAATAAACTATTTTAGTGTTTTGGTTTACTTGGTGTTAATGGTGCAGGCAAAACAACCACCTTCAAGATGTTGACTGGTGATTCTAGTGTGACGGCCGGTGAAGGTTTCATCGAGAATAGAAGGTAGACATACCCTGCTTGATATTTGCGTGTTGAGAAAACTTTACAACTTTACTTGTTACCAGTACTTCTAACATATTCATATAAACACTGTATTTACTCTATTATTCTCGCCCTATCTCGCTTGCTGTAATTTCTATCGAGTCTGCATTGTATATACGTTCTTTATATTTCTGCCGCATCACAATGTAAGTCACATTTTACAACAATTTCGAATGCATACAAGTTAGAATTTCTATTTAAAGTAGTTTTTCATTGCAGGAAACAGATTTTTCGTAAATGTATTTGTGTTTTTATGTTTTTACGCATCATGTTCCGTGACTTTTTAAAAAAAATTGCTGATTTTTTTTCGTTAAAAATAATACTAACCCAATTCAATGCTTAAAAAAGATAATCGGTCTCTGTAATATTCCCTCCTCTCTATTAAAAGGTTAAAACGCTAATTGCGCAGGGAAAATACGGTATGAAACACGTAAAACAGCGTAAACGAAACGGCATTGGTGAGTGTGTACCGTAAAAAATATTTATTTTTTAGTGTTGTTCGTGACTTGCTTCAATTACAAAAGTTGATTGGTTATTGCCCACAGTTTGACGCGTTGATTGATCATTTAACTGCTGAAGAACATATATATTTGTACGCTCGTTTAAAAGGCATACCTGAGCTAGAAATTAAAGAGGTATGCTTTAACTAGAGTTGTCATATTACAAGTTAGCTTGGTTTACACGAATCACAATATGCCAATAACTACTCGCCAAACGTGTCTACTATTTTTAAAATGCGCAAAAAGGTGTACTCCTAAAAATTTTATAGTCAGTGTTACACGAACTAAGAAAATTTCGGTTCTAACTTTTTACTCCGCAAAAGTTAAGTTTTATTAAATAGTTTTTGTTCGTTTGAGATACTCAAATGAACATAAACAAAACCATGCTGTGCGTTCAGTGAGAAGGACACGTTTTAGCCGAAATCACCATGTTAATGGATTCGGTCTCAATGCATACTTTTAAAACTATTTTGTTATGAACTCTACAACCTTGCGTTGCAGTATAATCAGGCGTGATGATTTTCTAGTTGTGTTCATGGTTGATAAAGAAAATGGCATTATCTCGTTATGCGAAGAAACCATCGAGAACATACAGTGGAGGAAACAAAAGAAAACTTTCCGCCGCAATTGCTCTTATTGGAAATCCTTCAATTATTTTCATGGTATGATATTTTAGCCCTAGCTACATGTTGTTATTTGGTATGTTCTCGTCGTAATTTTTACTGTCGTTGTTGCTGTCGTCTGGTAACCCCTCGTTGTTACCGTATTTTAAGGGAATTAGTTTTCGCTAGAAATTTATTTTTGCGAGAAATTTTTCGAAAAAAAGTTTCGTTAAGTATGCAAGTCCCAATATTGCGTGAGAATACCCGCTTTTTAAAACTTTTACAAACGCGTTGGCCCTGTAACCGGGCTAAGCCCCTAAATCAGAAGCTTTTTGAAACGATACATCCAAATTTCCGGAGATTTAATTTACGCAAATTTAGCAAATAGCGAGTTCCCGAAAATTTTATCGGGAAATAATTGACAAAAATTCCGCGAAAATCCTTTTAATGTATCTCTACTTTCGTGTCTACTGCAGGACGAACCGACCACTGGTATGGATCCTGGTGCACGTCGTTTCTTATGGAATGTTATCTTGAGTATTATACAACAAGGAACGCGATCTGTTGTGTTGACTTCGCACAGGTAGAAAATTTTTTTATTCGTTCGCGAAACAAGAATTTTAAAATAATGCAAGCACGACATCATGGTGCGCAACCAACAATTTGGAACAAAAAAGGTTTTAAAGGGATCCCGAGGTATAAAATGATGTTAGGCTTATATTATAGAGCTTAAAAAGTTGGTTAACAATTTTTTTTTTTTTTTTTTAAAAAGCTCTTTTCGTTCTCAAGATATTCACATTTAAAGAATTTCAGATTTAATTCTGCTGCATAAATTATGATGTCATACTTAAGTAATAGAAAATTTTGATATTTTCTTTCATCAGTAATTTTAGACCTGTTAACGCATATGCATTCAAACTTTATCAATGCATAGATATTATAAAGGTGAATTGATTAACATAAATCTTTTGACAAAATGACACTCGTTAGCTCGTCCCAGGCCTCTTAATTTTTTGCTGATGTCCCAATAACTCGGGATCTGTAACTTGGTTTGCAATAAAATTTTCTGAGTAAGCTTGTATAGGCCCTATATGTTTACTCAGAAAATTTAACTGCAAACCGACATACAGATCCCAAGTTATGGGGTCGTCAGCAAAAAATTAAGAGGCCTGGGACAAGCAAACGAGTGTCATTTTGTCAAAAAATTTATGTTAATCAATTCACCTTTATAAAATCTATGCATTGATGAAGTTTGAATGCATATCCCTTAACAGGTCTAAAATTACTGATGACAGAAAATGTCAAAATTTGCTATTACTTAAATATGACATCATAATTCATGCAACATAATTAAATCTGAAATTCTTTAAATGTGAATATCTTGAGAACTAAAAGAGCTTTTTACAAAATTAAAAAAGACTTGTTAGCCAACTTTTTAAGCTCTATAATATAAGCCCAACATCATTTTATACCTCGAGTTCCCTTTAAAAAAGGTTCAAGCTTTAAAAGAGATACTTCTCCTTTAATTCTTATGCAATTAGACTTATTCAACTGATATCACTTCCTTCAACAACAATTTTTAATGTCTTCCACGCGCTCTGCAAAACTGAAATTAGTATTTCGGTAACGCAATAACTGCTACCTATTTTGGATTACCAGAACTGTGTTAAAAACCCTAATGTGCAAATTTTGGAATTCAGGTCAAAAATACAAAGTTGTGTCGTTGTTTCATTACAAGGACTAATTTTTTATCACCTTTTTAATCTTAGCATGGAAGAATGTGAGGCACTGTGCACAAGACTTGCCATCATGGTGAATGGACAATTTCAATGTATTGGAAGCACACAACATATTAAAAACAGGTTGTGTTTTTGTTTTCTTGTTTGAAGAACAATTCAATGAAATACTGGAATTTCTATGTACCGCTTTAAGTGTTCTATTCAATTCTGTTTCAATGTTTGGCGAAATGACACCGTCTTTATTTTTCAGGTTTGGTGATGGGTATATTGTTGTAGTTAGAGTGAAGGGGAATCAACCGGACATGACTCCAGTGATGAATTTTATGTTGGAAGCTTTTGAAGATTGTATATTAAAGGTACAGTGTATTTTACACAATGTCTGTTGTTGATGTAAGGCGTTGCCTTAACTACATTTACATGCACGACAAATTGCGCAAGTGTGATTTTTCCAAGCCACCTGGACGACTCTGATTTTGTAGTCAACGTTTTATCTTGTTTGTTTTTAAATGTTTTGTAGGGTACAACAAAGCATTGTAACTGCTAGCGATCACATAGAGGAAGCGATAAAATGTTACACTTGAATGTACCTGAAGAGAATTAATTTTCGCGAGAATAAATTTTCGCGAATTTCGCGTGTTTTTATCAATTTCGCGAAAATTAGTTTTGAAAAACTCGCTAATCGTGAAATTCGCAAAAATTAATTCCTGCAAAAATTTGATTTTTTTTCCTTTTTTAAAAACGATTTACGCTATATAATTTCTTGCTTCTGATTTACCTAGAACTACATATAGTATATATGTTAATTTCAACTTCAGCAGTATTTATTTTATGTGTCCTACATAAAAGTCCTTAAATAACGGTAGAAATTGAGAAACAAATCATCAAATTCATTTTCGCGAAATTTTATTTTCGCAAAAATTAGTTGTTTGTATAAAAAATATTTGAATATTTTTTCTTCTCGTTTTAACAGGAGTGTCACCATAACTTCGCACAATTTCAAATCCTCTCCGACAATATCTCACTTGCTCAGATATTCGCCAAAATGGAAGAAGTGTGCGTAGATTTGGAAATCGAAGATTATTCAGTCAGTCAAACCTCTCTGGATAATGTGAGTGAATATGTAAAATTGCTTTAGCATTGATCAACTATAATTTTGTTCAAAAAACATTCGACCGATATTCGTATCGACGGTCTTTTGTGTTGTGGAGACAAGGAATGTGGTAAAGTTTCTTTATTGCACGAATTCGAACATTTTCATGGATAGGATTTTTATTATCTTTTCATTTTTTGTACTTATTTTTTTTCACAACAAATTCGTTGATTTTATTTTTTTACAGGTGTTTGTCAACTTTGCGAAATATCAAACTGATAATACTTTGCAGAACGATCCCTCTTTTATGCAAGCAGCAAACAGCTCAAGAATGTTATCTTTGAAAACAAGATGGCGGAAAATGAAACGAGCGCTTCCAAGCAGGAAAAGAAGTAAAAATTCTACAGAACTTCTTCGAATTCCATCCGAGGCAAGTGGAAGCATAGGAGAAAACGAAGATGAAGTAGCGCTGGAAGATGTTGATTCGTTTTCATTTCCTGAAGAAACAGTAAGTTCTTTTCTACCATTTATTTGTTCGTTTGATTATTTTCGTATTTATTTATTGTACTTTACTTTCTGTCATTTAAATTCACATTTCATATAAAATTCCACGCCAGTTTTATAAAGACTGGAATACGCATGCGTGATAAAATATCACAAACATTCCATTTTCCATTTCTCTCAGGTTTCTCTCATATGTCAAACAACATGACTTTTCATTTGAAAACATTTTTTTTTGATTCGTCCATTCCTTTTAAAATACTTGCGCAGATATATAACAGCGTTTTGACTTATTTTCTTTTTATATTTAGACAAGGCTGGCTTTAAACGTTTAGTACATATTTCGTTTGGCGCGTCATATGAGACGTTTATTACTCGTTTGGCGCGCCGTGTGTAATGTTTGGTACTCGTTTTGTCGCGCTGTGTGGAACATCCATGGCTTGGTGTATCTTCGGAATGCATTTCGTCTTTTTTCTTGTCACCTTTTTATACATATATTTTTGTAAAAACGACAAAAGATCGTTCCCAGCCTTCTAGATTTCGATAAATAAGCATCGCATTTTTATAAAAAAACGTAGGCTGGGGACGATATGGGTGTGTATTTTTCGTAATTTTTTAGCATGATGTCTTAATATATTTTGCATAGTAATAGCATCCGTGGCCTAACTGTTGATTTTAAGGTTTCATTAAATCTGGTGCTCTTACAACTTTGTTGGCTTTAAAGGTGAAAAGAAGGTGCTATTTTCTAGTATATTTTAGTTTATTCTAAATTTAAAAATAGTATATTATTTATATATAGAAACGACACATTTTGACCATCCACGCACTCATGTACCCGTCACATTTTTAATTCACCGTCATCGTCATTTTCTCTGTTAGCTCCAAAAAAAGTTATTTGCGGACGCGTTCCCTTATTGACCAGTTTGATTTACATTTCTTGTAAAAGCCTTTGTTGTTATTTTGACTTCTCTTGAAAAGCAAGAGGCGTTGCAAAGTTCTTTAGACGCCCGACTTTTGTGCTGTAGTTGTTGTTGTCAATATTTACTCAATGTTCAATATTTTCTTATTTTACGGGATGGTCACCTGATGTTGGGTTTTTGTTGACCTGCGATGGTTTTGTTTTGTCTTCTGTTTTTAAGTTTTACACCCATTTGTAAAAATTTTTTTATGTCTGATTTTATAACTTTTTATCAAAGCAAATTGCTTTACTGTTTTCTCTTTTAAATTCTTTCTTTCCGAAAAGTAAAGAAAAAACAAAAATCAATTTAAACCGACCGTCTTAAGCTATAACTAACTAACTTTGTTATTTGTTGTTCTTTTTCTGTTGTTTTCTAGAAGATTTTTATCTTCCATTTAAGTTCTGAAGAAATAGTTTTATTATTTTAAAATAGATTAAATTATATTCATATCACGATTTTCCAAACTTTACGTACCGTAATTACGATACGGCGAGTAAAAAAAACTGGGTACGAGGTGGAATGTGAAAGTTGTTTATTTATTTGTTAGAGTTTAATAATTTAAAAGGTAACTTATTTTAAGTGAAAATTTTGTCAATCGTCGAACGGTTTCATTCTTGTCTTGTATCCATCTACAGTGAAAGCTCTTTTATAGTGAACATCCCTTGTAGAAAACACCTCTCCTACAGCGGACACTACTCCGGGACAGATGAAATGACGGTAAACACTCAAAATAAGCCTTCGGACACCTTTCAATAGCTGTCTCAGTTCGCATTACGTTCTAGAACTGACCTCTTTAAAGTCAATATGTTTTTTATATAAGCAAATAAAACTTCGAAATCAGACTGGGATATGCTTATTCAAAAAACAGAATCAAGCTTTGAGTATACTTAAGTTATACTTATTGGAGAAAGAAATTTGAAAATTTAACGTTGCCTTTGGGCTATATGGGTAAGATGAAATAACCCTGTTTTTAGCGTTAAAAGAACGGAACGGCTACGAACTAAGGGTATAATTACACAAGGCCAAGTTTAGACATTGTATATACTGACTGTGTATAATTAAAATACCTATACTATCAAAAAACTTCAAAAGGACATTCACTAAGGCTTGAGGGATATTCGGTTTTCGTTTTTTCCTCTTTTCGCCTGTTTTTTGCTTTTTAGGGTATAAAAATAAAACTCGTACGGATATCCTGAATCTGTCTGGCATGTTTACAACATTCAGTCTCTTTGTTCTTCTTCCAAAACCTAACTCTTAACACACTGGGATCGATTTCACTATACCATCATACCCAAGTGTTGGTCAATTTAGGAAAAACCTCTACGTAGGGGACACATTTTGTAGTCTCGATGGTGTCTGCTATGGAGAGGTTTCACTGTATATGGTTTTCCGTTCGCGCGTACTAATTCGCGCAAGTATCTTTAAAGTGCGCTATGCAGTTATTGCGCGAGAAAGAAATACGCGCGAAAATTAACGTCCAGAATTGATGCATTCATTCATGCCAGCAAAAACGCCCTCTTACATTTTCTTGTTTATGTTTTGCAGAAAATGAACATGAGAACAGAAATTTGATAACCTATGTTGGTATTTGATCAGAAATTTGAAAACGACAAATGCAAAAATACACGCTTTCTTTCTTTGTAAGTTTTAACATTTGCGAGTAAATATTACCACGTGCATTTTTGTTCTGTCAAATACGTAATTTCACACTGACGAGTTGTGCAGAATCTTATGAGATAAACATAAAAAAAAAAACATTTTGTCGGTGAAAAATATCAACCAATCAAAGTATCTGGTAATCTAGGTTTCTTATTCACGATTTTAGTACCAAAGGTTTCTCGTGTGGCTTTTTCAGAATGCACGGGTATTTATTTAACCAAATATTAAAAGGGTGAAAATTTGTATGTATTTACCAAACAAATACCGCAATTACCGGTAGAATTGTTGCTTTCTTCCAAATCAAATAGGGGACATGGCGATATTAAGACAGTTCATATTCTTAAGTTTCTCACAGGGTTCTTATTTCTTTCAGTAACAAGTAAACAATCTGCACTAGTAAAATTTTCGGATAAATGGGTTTTTTATAAGAAAGGGTACTCTTCTTGCAAGTCAAAACTCCAATTATTATTATTTTTATTATCTACCCCGGATAGCCTCTTCAGTTCCTAATAGAATGAGGGTCCTGCGAAGGGGGTCCTAGAGCATTTAAAGCTCCCATTTGAGCTACGGAAGGCGTGCAAGCACAACAGCCGCTCAACTAGACAACCGCCCAAGATATCAATCCTATTCTCATGCTGAACGTTAAGCAGAAAGGATCGATTCACACTTTTATACTCTCTGGCATGACTCGGCCGGGGTTTGAATCCAAGACCTCCTGCACTGGAAGCGAACTTGCCAGCATCAGTCACAATTGATCATCAATCTAAAAATCTGAAAATTTACATATAATCAAAGCAATTTAAACGAAAAAAAAACAAAAAACGATCAATTTAAAAAAACTTTTCGCAACAATAAAATGTTATAATACATCTAAAATCATATTCTTTCAGGTTCTGAAACTGAAATATTCTTTGTCTTTAATTCTATGGGAAAGAAAAGAGCATCATTTCCAGTATTTTGATATAAAATCTTCATTAATACCTTTCTCTTCCATCCTTAACGAAACAATTTCTTTTCGAGGTAAATCCGACTTATTCAAATCAGCCTCACAAGGAGTCGCATATTTTTGACTTGCAGGTGAATTCGGATCATAAACAGTGGACGCAAGCGATTCATTTAAACCGTTATCCAATTGCACTTCTGTATTTATTAATTGATTATTCATCGTTGAAAATGAAACTAAACGAATGCCTTGACTATCCACAGGCGAGCTGGCATTAGAATATACATACGGAGAAGTGCACCTGAGATCGTCAGCGGTAGATTTATCGGTTTCCTCAGCTATGCCCGACTCCGGCACTGGCGTTATGTATGTTATACCATAGGACATATTATTTAATTGATTACAATTTATCTTAGACGAATCCGACGTGAGCCGATTACCTATTGATCCAGCGCTTTTACTAAGCTCCACCAAACTTTGCAGTGGATTGTTCCCTCCCATGATTGATGTTTGTTCGACAAACAACGGCCTAGGTATAATAGTCTGATATGAATTTAAACACAGTTCTTCGTTCGTACTAGAAAGTTTTTTTCGCTTGATGTTCCCACTGACGCTGATATTTCTTTTCCTTCCACGTTTTGACGGCTAAAAAAAATAACGTCAAATTGTGATGATTAATTTTCTTTTGACAAGCGCTAAGAACTTTATGAGCGGAAAATGTAGTCACAGTTCAAGTGACTATCGAATAGCGTGAAAACTTGTGAAAGTATTATACTCAACGTAAAAAAAAATATTAGGCTAAAATTTACGGATGATCAAGATATTGCTTTTAAGATCTCATACTTTCAACTTCTTTTGGGCAACTAGGTGTCAACCTAAGTCGATAATGTTGGATGGTATACAGTGGACTCATCTGTTTGAAATACGGAAAGGTCGAGATAAGGAAAAAGTTTTACCTGAATTTATAATTATTATTTAAACTGCGCACATTTTTTTTCAGTGCATTAGTTACAGCGCATTTATTTACCGTGCATCCAGGTTTGGCGCACATTTTAATTTTTGCGCACGCCTTACAAGTATAATATATAAGTAAGAACTTATATTACATCAGTTAAGAGTTTTAACTTTCGTTTGTGTATAAACGGATCGTCGCATGGCTGATTCGTGTCCAAACCTTCATAGATCTTAGATTAACGCCATGATTTAATTTCATGATTATTTTTGCGTGTAAAAAAAAATATTAGGAAACTTAATTTCCATAAATTAGTTCTTTCCAATTTCGCGCAATCTAACTTTCGCCCACTTTCTGAAAAGTATATTCCGTATATTAATATTCCGCTCACATCAAATTTTCGGCTGGAAAAAATTAGCATTTTCGCGCAATTAATTGTTATTGCAGCAGCTCTGTTGAAAATTATATCTGCGCAAATATTTCATGAATTAAGGCATAGAGAGAAAACGGAAAAGGCGCAAAAATTTTTGTTCGAGCTTCGACAGAGGCTCAAGATAGACAGTGTTCGAGAAAAAGAGAGTTTAAGTATCTGCTGAGAAACAGTAACAAGATCTTATATAAGAAGAAACACAAAGTACCTTTGCCTTAACGTTGCTCGTCACACCAAGTAATGGATTTTCAGTCAGAAAGTACATTTGCTTCAGCCTTTGTTTATCCACGGTATCAATGTAATGTCCCTTTAATAGGTTCTGAACCTCCTCAGAATGCGGAATAATATTGTCCGAGGAAGTACATGCTGAATCAATGCTGGTATAAGGTTGTCTGTTAATCAGAGTTAATGGCTGAAATAATGTACGATTAACATAATCTGGTTGTTCGTCTGCACAAGCTTTCTCTAAAGTCAAAGTTGTAGTGTCTGGAGATGCAGCTTCTAATAGAAAATCGTTGTTAACTGGTGTTTCGACATTAATAGGTGTTGATAATTTCGTAATTTCAGTATTATCTGATTCCACAATACTGTTTATGTGGGAACAGCTTTCATTAGATTCCGTGAGTGTGGACTTAGCGGAGTATAACTCAGCAGCTGTATGACTCTTATCTTCTTCCCGTACGCAACCATCTTCAACTTCTGTTTCAATTAGAACTGCTCTAGCTGACAAATGTTCATGACAAAACACAGATGTGTCATCAAAATTACATTGTATACCTATTTCACATAAGTTGTTTGTATGCTGACACCCTTGATTCTTACTGAAAATCTCATACTGGGTACTAGAATCAACAGATTGCCCAACAAACTGTGTGCTTGAGTCTCTTCTGATCACCTCTTCTTTACACTGAGTAGCAGCATCAAAACAAAACCAATTTTTCTCGTACTGAGTCATCGCATTAGAAAATACTTTTTCGCTCTTATGTTTAATCGCATTCGTTGTGCTGTATACATTAACCTGTATACTTCTGCTGCAGATTGAAGGTCTAACGTGCAGGCCTATATCTGTCGTAAACGGCTGTTGCTGGGCAGCAAAATCTCTCGAATTGTATTCATGTTGACATTCGATGTCACATGTTTCCACATCACCAACATTACTTACATCAACTTCGTGTTTGTATATTTCGGAAAACGTATTACACTGCGTTGATATGGATTTACACACAGTATCTTTTAGTATTTTACACTGAACAGAAGATTCGATGTATTTTCTACCATTTCCTTTACAAGAAGAGCGTATCCTGTTTGGCAATGGACTGTCACAGTGTTCACTTGGAATGTTATTTGCGGAATACTCGCTTTTTTGGCTTATCCTCTGCACTGAAGTGGTAGTGTTAATTGAATTACATTGGATGCTTGAGGTTGTATGGTATTGCTTTATACGACTTTGTGTTTGGCATTCAAAATCTCTGTAATCCTGTAAAAAAAAAAAAAAACTAAACTTTTGTAGCAATACTTAGGAAAATCTTTTCAGCAAACAACACGTTATAATTTTATTGTTGGATACTTATACATTTGTATATTTAATGTATGTTTTCAAATGCAATTCAAGGCAGACCGATCTAATGAAAACCTTGGCTGTGCTTGCACATTAGCAAATTATGACAACAAAAGAAACATATAGAGTTACCTTTTGATCTGACTTTTTGTCAGCCTCATTGTTTCTACAACGCTGTTTCCAAAATTCATCAATAGCATCTTGACAGCTGATTAAATGTAATTCAGGCTCCCATGTATCTTTCCATGCTATCCGAAAGTACTTCAACCCATCCTAGAAAACATTCAAGAAAGGTTGTATATATACTATAAAATATTGACATTTCAAATTCAAAGTTTAACAAATAGCTATGCCATCAAATTTTTTTTCTGCATAATAATGTTGATATTTTTAATCACCGTAATTTTAGGCCAAAAACAGATGCATCAACGATTAAAAAGAATTAACTATATATAACCTTATTTTGTCCCAAACATTTTGCACTCACTTATTAATGTTGTGATTTATATACTCTAAGCAAAGTACTTTTGACATGAAAATAATTTGGGGAATTTTTTAACCAAGTTCTACACATTTTATTCTGCACACTTTATTCCCACAGTTTTTTACCCTTAATAATAATGTATAATAAGTATCCATGTACATTCTGTCGAAAATATGGTATTTTAAAAAAAATACTAACAAAAGAAAGTCTATTAATTTTTTCATGATTTTTTGTGGTTTGGTTTCCACTATGGGCTAATTTTAATATATTTATAACATGTATGACATATAGGGAAGAAATATTGATGTTTTAAACCTCTCTAAAAATATTTTCAGGGTTCGAATTAGCGCTTCGCACTTCGCAAAATGCGAAGTGATTTTGAAAAGTGGGGCAAAAATGCGATGCGATTTCTAGCATTTTCTTACATTTATGCGAAGCATTACATCAAGCCATGAATAAGTATCGAAAAATTTTAGGTTGGCGTAAGAAACAACTATGATTTATAGCCGTATTCTTTGTGAGACTAACATCTTGTTGAACGCTTGTCGAGTATCTTTCAGCGAGGTTACCATTTTTAAATGCATTCGTTGCGCCCCCTTACCACAAATCTGTGCGCGAGAATGGTGCATTGAGTTTGTAACAACCTAAGGTTGTTTTTCGTTAAAGATCCTGCACTTTGTGTGTCACTAGCATATTTTTTAAATGTTTAAAACTTAGATCCTTTGAAGTTTATTTTTAATGGCTGAATGCATGAATTCGGAAGTGAGACTTGAAGAAAGTCTCTCATGTTGCATTTTATAATCGTTGTTCGATAAATAAAAATGTTCTGGAAAAAAAATTGTGTAAGTGGAAGCTGTTTTAATAATACTTTCTTAAGTTCTCAATTTTTAAATTTAAATTATTTAAGTAAGTAAGTAAGTAAGTAAGGATACTAATAGTTCCCTTTTGCGACCCTAGCACGTTCCCTTTTGCGACCTTTGGTTCCCTTTTGCGACCTCCGGTTCCCTTTTGCGACCTCCGGTTCCCTTTTGCGACCGCGGGGTTCCCTTTTGCGACCTACACTTTGTTCCCTTTTGCGACTTTCCCTTTTGCGACCCGTGCACGCATGCGCTACTAAAGCAAAGGCAATCATAATGGCAGAAATTGACGGAGAAGTGTTGTGCTGGCTTTATAAATAATAGTCTAGGTTTAGTTTAGTCCTAATTCCTTTCCTCTTATGTTTTTTTCGCTTGTATTATATGGTAAACTAAATTCCTTTTTCTTTGTCACAAGCTGTTATTTTTTAGCTAAAAATAACAAACTCTTCCCATTTCTAGAGCTATGTTTGCTACCCCTTCTGATTACCTGAGCTAGCTATTATGTAGATACATTTTTATTGCTATTAGCTTAGCCAACTGGCTATAAGGTAGCCAATTTTATGTAGCGAATAACAGAGAATTGGAGAAAAAGGTTTTATATATTCGTATAGCTAGCTAGCTAGCTTGAGTTAGCTAGGTATTGATGACAAGGTGACAAAACACCTGGCTGCTATCTGGCACATAGCTGCTATAATCTGTGGGGCTTCAAGGCTTTTTTGCGCCTTAACAATGTGAAGGTCAAATTTTTCTGGCTGCGTTAACGGGAAATTTACACTAAGGGTTGGACCCCTTCCTTCTTAATGGATCCCAAAAAAAATTTTGAAGGCCTCTAATGTCTTTTTATATCTGAAGGCGAAAACGAGTAAACAAAGTCTTTCACTTTGACAGAAAATTGCCAACGTGAAATTGCTAGCTATATAGCATTTGCTTCCACTTCAGCAAACCTTTTTATTGTTTTCCGATTGCATGCTCCCACACACAATCAACAGTTAAGTTTAACTAAAAAATGAAATTGCAGATTCAATTTGCATCCATAACAAAAATTTGCAGGTGAATTAAACATTGTTAAGCTACATATTGGCAGTTTCCAAGTGCTGACATGAATTAGAAAGGCTCCACAAGTGTTTTCATAACAAATCTCTCTAAATATATTTTTATTATGCAGCAGTGCACAGTTGTATGATAGTAAAATGTTGTTTAGAGTTTGATTGAAACTTCTGTCATGCTTCGCAGACTTTCTCTGTGAAGGGTTAGGCCAGTCTTAAGTAGACGATATACGATTCAATTTGTTGGATCCAATTTTGTCAAATTCAAATATTGGCGTTCAAAAGTTGCAGATAATATATATACACATTCCATCCACATTTGATTGTGTGTCAGCTTATTTTTTCAACTTGTTGAATTCAAATTTTATTTTAGAGTGTGATTCTTTGCATTTTTTTTTACAATTTTAAAAAAACTGATTGGTTGACATTTGTTCAACTTTTGAAATCTCGAATTCAAGAAATTGGATCGATTTGACAAAATGGATCTTGTATTGTCTTTTTCCTGCAAAGAATAATTTTCTGTGATCAAAATTTATATATATTCCATCTGACAAATCAATGTCAAAAAACAGGAATTTTTTAAAAAGTTATCACTATGTCTTAAGCTTTTATACGAAAAACTTTTTATGAGAAACAATTTTTGTCATGTCAGACGTTGGTATAAATATTTGTCCCCAGCCACTTATTTAGTATTATATATGGTCCCAATACTGCAGAAAGGAATTTACTGTTTTGGCACTTTATCAACTATATAATGACTAAATGTATTTAGAAGTTCAGTCATTTTGAGAAAATCGTGTAGCATAGTGCAGCATAATTTGTAAAGGTGGCATTCATTTTCACCATTTTTGTTGGATGAGGATCTTATCAATTTCTTTTTGATATGGATCATAATCTGTCTTTCTGTCTACTTGAAGGAAAGAAACCTTTGCGGTTTCGCGAGAGTTTATGTCCCCAAAGTATTTAAATGTCTGTCATTCACAAAATGTTTTGATTTATATAATCTGCAAAAGTTTCTGTCTATGGAGTGTTAATTAAAATTTTGCAGTTCGCTTTAACTATGAAGGTTTATGTCAACAAAAGCTTCTTCCCTTAAAGTATACTTCTATGCATGTAATATTGTATATAGTGATATCTAAGGAGTGTGGAACTCAAAACTTTCTTAGACTGTTTGGCTCACATAGTCTACAGGGTTAACAGTCATGCTGCTTTTTTGTCATCAAGGTGTTTTACGCACCATGGAGATTACCCCGGTGACTTCAGGTTTGTCCTGACCTACAGCTTGTTTAAAACGAGCGGCTGGTCAGAAGATAACTAGACTGTTTGTTTACTCTTTTTAATTTAATTATGATTTATTTATTTATTTATTTAGTTTAATTGCAATAACTCTGAATATAATAGTATCTTTACAATAAGATGGTAATTGCACTATAGAGGAAACATAAAAGGATAAGTGTGTGAAATAAGGAAATAAAGAAAGTAAATAATAATGATTTTTGCGGAGCAAAGCGGAGCCCATTTCCTCATTAAATAAGCCAAATGTAAAAGAAAAGTAGGTACGGTGGAGAGTATATAGCATTTCTATAGGATTTCGTCCCTATTACATCCGAAATATAACAATTCAAACAAAAAATCACAGTAATCCAGCAGTTTAATATGGTCATTCTTTAGTACAGTTTTTAGTAAGCGAGACAATGTGTTTTTTTTAGGAACGGCGATGGAGTTTTTGTTGTTTTTTAAAGATGGTGCTAAGCGTAGCTAGTAGCTACCTAGAAACAAAATGAGATTTTTCAAGAAAGAAGTGGAGGTTATGTACCTAGTATATCACTATTTCTTAAATGTTATGTACTCCTTCTTTAGCCTTACTTACAACTAAAGCTAGCTAAATATTTTATGTTTCGTCTCTTGTTAATGATCATTGTTTATTATAAAGGTTGATGTGGGTCACGTGTAATAGTTTACGCTGTTCGTCCACAAGGGGCACTTTCATTCAGGGGGAGTGAAGAGCTATAGTTTTTACATTCTGTTGCGTGGTTCTCATGAAATCGTACTCGTACTGAAAATTGTACTGAAAATCTTTAGATTTATCACATTCGTTATTTCTTATTTAATTTCCCAAGTACATATAATTTCCCTTTCTGTAATTTGCCCTTAACTTTACACCAATACCGGATATCATGTGTAACTCCAGGACTGACTTGTTTCTGGTGTTTTTATTTCAACTGAAGTAGCAATAAAAGTATTTTAGAAAAGGTATTACACCTATACAGATATGCTACATGGTTTAGTTGTATATATACTAAAAGCTCACCCTCTCAATTAATTTTTAATTTTTTACTGAAACCTTTTTTACAAAATAAACCAATGTTGCATGCGTTTTTTTAGTTTAACAGGATAAAAACAGGTTATGTGTTTATATTTTAAAATTTTATGTATACATATTTTTCCACAAAATAAAATTTCTGCGTTTTACCTGTACTGGGTAACAACTGGCTCTTTCGTGTGTTGTTAACAAGGGGCTCTTTCCTGTGTTTTTAGTTAAACCGAAGTTGTTATAAAGTTTCTTAGAAAATAGTGTTACACCTATATGTAGATGTACAACACAATTTCCCTGTACTATGTGCTCACCTGGGATTAAATTAAACTTTAGAAATTTCACTGGGAACATTTTAAGAAAAATAAAGGTTGGCTTAATATTTTAGGTATTAGGGCACAACGCATAAATTGTGTTTTATTTTCTAAAAAATATATTACACTCGAAACACCTTAAATGTTGTGTGCGCTTCACTCGCTTTACCATATACTGCATACCTGTACTAAAGCGCTTCACCTGAATATTTGGCACAGTTTATAATTGTATTAATTTTTTCATCAAGCGTTTTATGCCAGGTAACACTGTTACTTGTGTCTTAACCCAGGATTTTTCTGTGGTGTAAATTTCAAGTGTATATAATATTCATCTGTAAAGTTTTGTATATATATTTATGCCCTGCTGGTCTAATGGTTATGACACTCATGCAAATGAGAGATTCAGGTTCAAATCCTGGACAGGGCTAGGAAAAACATAATTATCTTGCACCTACAACAACCAGATTGTATTGTATTGGCACATTATTCTGCTAAGATGATTTACTGTATATAGACCTTATATAAATTTAATACCTTTTTCATTGAATTTGAACCTTGATATTTTCTATACTCCTGGACTAATATGACACAGAGCTTAGATATATTGCCTTGCCAGCGCTGACCGTTCCTTTGCCTACTCTTCCTATGCCTTTTCTGGTGCCTGCCTACTATGCCCTTGCCTGTGCCTCCCATGCCTTGCCTACCCCTGTCTTGCCTACCCCTGCCTTGCTGATTCCTCTTCCTGTTTCCTTGCCTGCCTTTGCCGTGCCCTTTCCTTGCCGTGCTTAATGCCTTTGCCTTGGCAACCTCTCCGCAACACTTTCTATATTGATTTGTATTGTTATTTTTTCACCTGTTTATTTATTTGTTGTGCACACTTATCCCTATTCTGGTGTAATTAACATCTTATGTAAGGATATCTATTATTTTTTGAGTTACTGTAATTAACACTATTTTTCTTTGATATTTGTAATTATAACTTTTAGACTTATAAATATTTTAGTATATAAAAAACTTTTGTAATCTGATGATTTGTATCTGCTTATTAAGATTGATTTAGGTGAATCTGCAGAAATTAATTGTTTCTTCTGAAAGCAAATATTAAGCATAAAATCAAAAATGTCTTGGTGTGATGTGATTGGAAAAGTAACTGTTGTTGCAAGAAATGGCCAGGATGGTATGATATTTCCTATTGTTAATGGAAAGGAAATAATAACAATTGGAAGGTAATTTATTATGATATTTTACCTGGTATATTAATGATAAATACTCAACCATGTTTAAATTCTTTGGGTTAAAATTGTTAATTATGGATGTAATTATGAAGTAAGAATTTGTGACTGTGATGACATTTAGGTTCTCTCGGAGAAAGAAGTCAAAAGTTTAAGACATGACCTTTTGCATAGCAAACATTTGTTTTTATTTTGCTTCCAACCTGACTTTCTGCATTTTTATTACATCGCTAAGAATTTCTTTTAGTAACTTTTTGTTAGTTTGTAGAGTTCATTATCTATTAATTCTAACGCAAAGAGTTCTTAGCAAGTTGTTTATTTTAGTGATATTTGGTGTTTACAGAAACCTAAGCGTTTAGTTAAGCCTCGAGTTTCTTATAATTTTCCTTGCTTGACATATAAAGTTTCTTAAAAATTCTTTATGATTGGCATTTGTTATGTTTGTACGTATTTTTTCTACGACTAATATACATTTTTACCTGCTAAGAAATCTGTCTCTTTCTTTCTCCCGTATTTACTAAACGCCTCCTTTTAATAGCTATATTTAAAAAGCGTAGAGCGCCAAAATATAAGTATCCTATCTTCCTAGGTGTACGAGAACACTCACATAACGAGATAAGCACATAAAGTTCTTTCACCACAAAATGTCACCTTGGCGCACTATTTGATTCGCCTTATTGCTATAGTTTATTATTTTGTACCAGTGAACAGTTGCCTAGTGAATTTCTTTCCAAGCAAAAATTAATATTTTCGGGGTGTCAGTGCGGAAATTTTAAGATTTAAAATCCTGAAGCGCATTCTCTACACATGAACGCTGTCGCATGAGCCATGGTCAACAAAAAAACTTGAGATTGCCGTGGCCATCTAGACAGCTAAGTCCCTGGTTTTGTTGTGTATAAAAGGGGGGAAAGAAAAGACTGCGTTTAATTAAAATTCCATAACAAAAAACATAGATCACAAGGATTCGCCAAGGCTGAGCACTATGCTTGGAATATCCCCCTTTCTGAGCCTAAATTTGTTTATAAACGTCAGGATTATATAAAAAATGTACAATGATAGACATTTATTTCTTATAAGCGTGCCAAATATCGTACAGATAGATTTACTGATACGACGTTATGGCGCTAGCAGAATAAATTGGCAAAAAAGGATGCCGTTTTAGCTGGACTTGTCTAATTGCGATAGTCTATTTTTTGGTACCACTGAACAATTCGTGTAACGACGGACATTTGAGTTATCTATAAGCGTGCCAATTATCGTATTAAAAGGATTTTCCGATCTATAGTTATAGCAGAAAAATGTGCAATAAAACGGAAGACAAAAAAATCTTACTTAGTATAGTTCCCTTTTGCGACCAAATTTCCCGTTGGTGTACCTTTTATTTCGACTTGACTTATTGCGATAATTTATTTTTTTGTACTAATGAACAGTAAACGCTTAGTGAATCACTTCTCCAGCAAAAAATATAATTCTTCCTTCTCTATGACCTTCGTCTCCAGGCTTTTTTACATTGGTTCCCTTTTGCGACCATTTGGTCAAAACGATTACAAAGCATTTTATACACTAATCAGGAGATAATTTGTAAAAACCAACTCGTGTAATGACGGACATTTGAGTTATCTATAAGCGTACCAAATATCGTATTAAAAGGATTAACGGATCTATAGTTATAGCAGAAAAATGTACAAAAAAACGGAAGACAAAAAAATCTTACTTAGTAGTTCCCTTTTGCGACTAAATTTCCCGTTGGTGTACCTTTTTAGTTCGACTTGTCTTATTGCGATAGTTTATTTATTTGTACAACTGAACAGTTAAAGCCTAGTAAATCACTTCCCCAACAAACAAATATAATTCTTCCTTCTTTGTGACCTTCGTCTCCAGGCGTTTTTAAATTGGTTCCCTTTTGCGACCATTTGGTCAAAACGCTCACAAAGCGTTTTATACACTAATCAGGAGATAATTTGTAAAAACCAACTCGTGTAATGACGGATATTTGAGTTATCTATAAGCGTGCTAAATATCGTATTAAAAGGATTTACGGATCTATAGTTATAGCAAAAAAATGTGCAAAAAACGGAAGATAAAAAAATCTTACTTAGTAGTTCCCTTTTGCGACCAAATTTCCCGTTGGTGTACCTTTTTAGTTCGACTTGACTTATTGCGATAGTTTATTTTTTTGTACAACTGAACAGTTAAAGCCTAGTAAATCACTTCCCCAACAAACAAATATAATTCTTCCTTCTCTGTGACCTTCGTCTCCAGGCGTTTTTACATTGGTTCCCTTTTGCGACCATTTGGTCAAAACGCTCATAAAGCGTTTTATACACTAATCAGGAGATAATTTGTAAAAACCAACTCGTGTAACGACGGACATTTGAGTTATCTATAAGCGTGCCAAATATGGTATTAAAAGGATTTACGGATCTATAGTTATAGCAGAAAAATGTACAAAAAACGGAAGACAAAAAAATCTTACTTAGTAGTTCCCTTTTGCGACCAAATTTCCCGCTGGTGTACCTTTTTAGTTCGACTTGACTTATTGCGATAGTTTATTTTTTTGTACAACTGAACAGTTAAAGCCTAGTAAATCACTTTCCCAACAAGCAAATATAATTCTTCCTTCTTTGTGACCTTCGTCTCCAGGCGTTTTTAAATTGGTTCCCTTTTGCGACCATTTAGTCAAAACGCTCACAAAGTATTTTTCGACCAATGATGGTTATATATTTAATCTATTATGGGTGTAACGACAGACACAAGAACCGTCCATGATTGTGCCAAGTATCAACATAAATAAGTTTTCTGGTAGATAGTTATTCCATTTTCAGTCGCAAAAAACCAAAAACATACGTAAAACAAGTGAAAAGATCTCCCTTTGTGCTGCCATAAAATCCGTTCACGAAAATATTAGGACTTAAAATTTGGCACACATGTGGACCAATATATATTTAACAAGCGCACAAAGTTTCAATGTGCGAAACTCCTGCAAGTGGAAGAAATCGTAGATTATGTTTTAAGGTATGTTTGAAATAAGGCAATGTTGAAAGCTAAAAGGCGTCCGCAACAAGAACTATATATCCTCGCTCCATTTTCTTAAAGTTAAATTTTTTAGAAAAGTCGGTGGAATTTGGTGGGTCGATTTAAGCCCTAGTTAGATTTAATTACACATCATCTCCTCAAAAAAAATTCAAAAAGTTCGAATTTCTATATTGTTTACACGAAGGTGTTCCCTTTGGCGACCCTGGTGGCTATTAAGTGAAGTTAAAACGTGTTAGGGTTTGTACAATCCTTAGAAATTTTCATGGCATAAGGAATACAGGCTAATTCTTCTAGGAAAACAATTTTTTTTTATCAATAGGCTTTTACGACTTATATTACCAATTCTAAATGCCAGGTCGCAAAAAGGACGTTCCATACGTATACAAGTAAGTAAGTAAGTAAGTAAGTAAGTAAGTAAGTAAGTAAGTAGTCATTTATTCGGAATAATAAATTTACAAGACTTATTCATTTGTAAGGATAACAGCAAAAATAAAATACAATATAATGATATCCACACAACTATAAAAATTATCCAGGAGACCACACTATAGCATAGCTAGAAAAATGTGAGGCCAGCTTTGATTAAGGAACTATATGATCAGTGACAATTTAGGGATATATGAAATGGGGTATATATCAATTAAATAACCAGGAAAAAATAAATAAATAAATAAATAAATAAAAAACAAACAAACAAACAAACAAACAAAAAAACAAACAATAAACAAAACAAAACAAAAACTGAAAACAATTGGACACACATTTACACACACAGAACCAGCACATTGACACACAACACACGCACACATGACCCTAGTGTGATGACAAAAGTTTTAAACAATTGGCTTGAAATAAGCAGTTTAATAAATAAGGAACTATTGTTGGGTATAAGATTGTAAAAAAAATCAGTTAGTTTAATCCTTAAAGCATTAGATGATAAATCGAGGAAGGATAAGTTGAAATGTTGGATAAACTTGTTCCATGATCGAATGGATTGAAAGCGAATTGAATTTAAACCGTAGGATACCGTTTGAACAGAAGGAACACTTATGAGTCTATTACTATATCCACGAGTACCATAGTTAACAGAAAAATCAATACCAAAAGTTTTAATGACAGAGAATGGAAGTGTGTTTAAAGTAATTTTTTTAAGAAATAGGACATTATGAAGGTGGACATAATCAGGAAATTTTAAGATTTTAAGTTGCGAAAAAAGTGGATTAGCATGAGCATGAGGATGTGAAAAAGTAATAATACGTAAAGCCTGTTTTTGAAGAGTTAGAATTGTATTAGCTAAGAAAGAAGTGGCCTGGCACCAAATCTGGAAACAATATGAAAGATAGGATTGAAAAAGTGCAAAATAAACTTGACGAAGAGTATTTCTGGTGACATAATGGCGCAGTTTAGATAAAATGGCATTAGCTCTTTTAAGTTTGGAATTAATTAAATTAATATGAGATCGCCAGAAAAGGTCGGAATCGAGTGAAATACCTAAATATTTAATCATGACACTAGACTTAATACGTTTACCATTAATCTTTAATTTAAAATTAAAATTGTGAGTAGATTTACGTCTAGGTTTAAATATAATGTATTCGGTTTTTGATGAGTTCATTGAAATTTTATTGGCGTTAAATTCAACATTTAACAAATTAATATTAAAATCTCCTAATAAGACTACATAACAAAACCATGGATCAGAAGAATGTTTAAGAGACTCATATACAGTAGGGGAAACTTGATTTCATTTAATATGTAACCACTGGTCACATATGTCACTACACAGGGCACGATGGTGGTTAGCCACAGATTTACAACATATATTACACATAAAACTGTACACAGATTTTGATAACACGGTCATAAAAAACAAACAACACACAATATAAGAAATAAAAAGAGCTACCTAGTTGAAAGGTGATAGCTAGCTAGCTATTATTTTTAGCTAGTTAGCTAGTTAAGAGTGATGGATCTCTAAAATGTCACGGATCGGAGTTCAGTACGTCTGATAAAAGGAGAGAAAAAAGCGATTGACTAAGAAAAAGTACAAAGCTACAGCATTAAAAATTATTACACAGAAAAATTTTTTTATTAGCTAAACCCAAACAACTGTTTCCACAATTACATCCGCCATATTTAATATAAAAAGCAAGGCATTAAACCAAGTTGGAGAAAACACAAAAATAAGTATTATTTAATTTTCTCAAAATAGATTCCGTAGGACTTTTTAATTGAAAATGAAACCTAAAAAACCAGGAAAGTTCGATACCAAGATAAGATGACAGTCAATGAATTATTAATGTTTTGCATTTGATAGAACTTTTGCTAATAACACCATTTACAAACGTTAAGTTAGAACGAGTTTTTAGCAGCATGAACAGAATCAAAACGAATTCGCGGAATAGATTAGCGCAGGAACGGCTCAAAATACAACTGGGAGTTGGTGAGGAAGGTGTTAATATAACCAAATTCAATCCAGATCGTTATATTCAAATTTGGTACGCAGAAAAAGTTCGAAGATTCAATGGTGCCAAACGCCGTAAATATCCCTCTAAGAGAAGAAATGTTACAGACGCAGCAAGCAATAACACAGTGATTAACATTGCTGCTGTCACTTTGTCTGACCTGGAAAGTGAAGAAGACGATGATAGTGAACTTTTATAAAAAAAATTTAAGTTTGAAGTTTTCTATAATAAAAAGGAAATTTTCAATGACTTTTTGGTTCACTTTCCCCGACAATTAGTTCCTCAGAACTTATTGCCACTTCTCTTATTATTATTTTTTCGTTGAAAGAGAGGAGCTGGGAAAGAAGTTATTCGTAACTCGTCCACCGTAAAAAAGTGAGCATGCGCGATAAGAACTATAAAAACAAAAATAAAATGTCCAGACATCGTGAGCAAAATGTGTGTGCTGATTGCCAGTACAGGAACTTTGTTCTATAAATCCATCGCTAGTGAGAAGAAAACTGGAAAATAAACTATAAAATCATACAAATATGTCTACCATTACAGAGTTTAAATATGCAGGAAAGGCACTTTCCCCCAATCTGAACTCCTGAAATCGCAAAAAGACACTGAACTATTACAAATATAAGATGTGTGAAGCAATATTTATATGATAATTCGAACCCTGATTTTGTCTGACTTTACTCTAACAATACTTGAGCTACACTGGTTTATGTGTTCTTTCCAGGGTCCTTCATTGAAATTACTCTGTGCAGTTTTATACAATGTTATTTATCCACAGGCTACCAACAACAGACTTGTTATAATACAAGACTTTCAGTTTGTAAGCCAAAGATGGTAGGTATCTAGCTAACCGCAAGTAGCAATATTCTGCAGGCTAGTTTGTCACAATCGTCTTGTGTAACATTTACACTGGATTGCTCCTATTTTTTAATTGTGTTCCAGTTGCTAAAGTGTATATTATATATGCTCCATGTTTTAAAGGCTATAATTAATACATCTGTCCAGCCAAGTTATTGAGAAGTTGTCTAATATAAATTTTAGCACAACAGAGTATACTTTCAATAATAAAAAAATAAATCTTTATATTACTGCTCTTGGTTAAAAAAGTGTGTAACAGCTTCACATTTAACTGACACAGCTTGTCGATAATGACACAGTGGGCAAACAATACAACTCACAAATTGCAAAAGAAGCACAGAAATAATCAATTTTAACTAGTTGGCTTTGGTAGATTCTTTGCCTCCAGGAAGAAGGTCATGGGTTCAATTCCAGGCAGAGTCATGGAAAAAACTATAGATTTGTGAAATGTTTTTTTTTTTTGCTTAACGTTTAGCATGAGAATAGATTGTCTGTCAATCATGGAAAACTTTTAAATATATATGCTATCACACTTATATATATAAATAAACTACACCATATATTAGCATTTAAAGTATGACATAGCACACAGTTACGCTGTGATTCACTTATTTAAGTTTTATTAGACGTTTACTTTGACGGTAGCACTGTAATTAGCTATACTGCAACATCATGTTTTAAAAGTTTTCCCTGAGTCGTCTAAATCAATGAAAAATATTCTTTATGAATCAAAAAACAAACCTCAGCAGTATAAACGTCAATAATCTTCTTGATTGCTGCAATAGTGCCTTCCATGTTCTTCTTTGTATTTTTATAGCTATACCTAGCTACATGTAGCTATAGCTGGCTGGCAGCCATAAGTTTTCTTGTCACTTTGTTACGCTTTCGTTTTTGCTGCGAAATAAACCATTGTGGTTTCGTGTAAAAGGGGCATACGGGAAAAGTGGGATTTGGGATCCAGGGACTGTACAGGGGTGGTGGGACCCGGGACCTGGAACGAAGTGCAGGCATCATGTAAGAGAGGTAGTATAAACCAGATCACTTTCTTTATATAACAGACGTCATAAAAAGTAAAAATGTCGTTTTCTGAAACAAATATCAATTTTTTGATAACGTGTGAATAAAACATTCGAAAATCACTAACTCAATGTAAAAAGGAACACGTGACGCGGTTGTATCAGTTGAGGAAACATCAGAAAGCGCAAAAATGGATAAAGGTTGGTTTATCTTGTTTGAACTTTTTATCAGCTTACTACAAACCTCCGATTAAAGGGCCTGCTTATACCGTTTGTGTAGGATATTTTTTTTGTACATTTTAAAAGGATTTTTATTTGTTATTTTTTGCAGGAAATTGATTTTCTATAAGTCACCCCGTGCCTTGGTGTTTCGATATGATCAATTCTCATCCTATGAGCCTTTTAATAGCCCAGTTTAATTATTTTCTCGTTGAATCACTTTATATTTATATTTAAGGCCGTTGCACGGCCCGCCGAAATTTTTCAGCGAATAAATTCTTGACTAGGAAAAGTAAAAGTTTTTACATGAGTATCAATATACATGTGCATTAACTTTCTGAGAAAAGAACCACTTCTTGGTTAAAAATGACAGACAAAACTTTGAACTTTGCTGTCTTATTATAAGTCAGTCTCTAGCTCATGCTGGTTTCCCTATGGTTATCTTTTTACGCAAGCGGACATGGTAAAATTATATAGAAAAAGTGGGAAACCTCATCAAATCATTTGGCACTGTTTACTTGGTTAAGAAGAAGCAAAAAATGAACGAACCTTACCAAGTAAACGCAGGGATAAGTAAATTCAAATGTGATTCAGGAAATTGTTGTCGCTACAAATCGTTTGGCGTTTGCGTCATGTCGTCGCTGTTGCATGCTAGTTAAAAAAAAGTAATGCTTAATACAGATACATACAAGAGTGTTTCAACGTTGGCTGGTGAAGAGAAACTGAAGTCGGCAGGAGTGAGAAAGACAAAAAAAAAGTAGAGACGCTGGAAGCTGGAAGCTGTAAAACACCACAACTCCAAAACTTTGTCCAACCAAATCAGTCATTCCGTTAGAGCCTTTCCAACCTGACCCATGCAACAACGGTTATGCTTTTTTCCTGCTGCAGTATTGCTAACACAACGTATCGACATGCTATGGTTTGGCGAAAAACTTGAAATGAAAGAAGAACCTGAAAATCTAGTGGTTGTTTCTAAATTGAAACGGACATTCTGCCATCCTATAACAAAAGAGATAATCACTTCCTCAATCTTTTCGAAAGTGTATTTTCATTTTCATTTTAATTGTCTGAAAAGACAAAATGTTTTCAATCGGCTTTAAAAGTGCTACGTGTTGTTACCTGTTGGACTAATATTTAAAAAAACATCTCTTTGCGTTTTTTATATTATACTCTTTTCCGGTTCATTGGTTTTAGCTGAGTAAATTAGATCAGAAATAAAACACAACCATCTTAGTTTTTAGATTTTTCGCAGTTTGTTTTTGTTATTTTTTCAAATTGAGTTGTCTTTAGAAAATGTCAGTCTCGCTCCTAACGCGCTTTGCTACGAGCAACAAAAAGAAAAGTAAGAAAAGAAAAAGAGCGCTATAAACCGAGCTTAGTATTTGCTACGTTTTTCTATTTTGTAAAATTCAAGTGCAATAAATAACGGTGTCACAAATAGTTTCTATTTCTTGATAAAACACCTACCACTCTGTTTAAAGGCATTCCGGCCTGATATTACCCAAACCAGTGATATGACGTTAAAATGTCTACAATTTCAATTAACTCGCAAAAATACGTTGCTAGTGAGAAGCTCGAATTATTGTTCAGTTCTGAAAATTTAATACCCGCGAAATAATAAAAAATAATCGCTTTATTCACTATAACCCCATTAATGCAAAAATTCGCAAAAAGTAAAAATTAGTAAAAATTTATTTTCTTATCGCTAAATTTTGCACCCTCAAATTCCAATACTTTTAAGGCGCAATTTGTAGAAGCTTAAATCTTGCCTCCTTTAATGCGCTTCTAAATTCCCGCCCCCAGCAGGTGCTTATTAAAGTTCTGTTCCTCGTAATTTTTTATATTTAAAAATTTACCCTGCGTCCCGGTTCCACCCTCTTGGATTTGGGATCCAGGGACTGTACAGGGTGGTGGGACCCGGGACCTGGAACGAAGTGCAGGCCTCATGTAAGAGAGGTAGTATAAACCAGATCACTTTCTTTATATAACAGACGTCATAAAATGTAAAAATGTCGTTTTCTGAAACAAATATCAATTTTTTTGATAACGTTTGAATAAAACATTCGAAAGTCACTAACTCAATGTAAAAAGGAACACGTGACGCGGTTGTATCAGTTGAGGAAACATCAGAAAGCGCAAAAATGGATAAAGGTTGGTTTATCTTGTTTGAAATTTTTATCAGCTTACTACAAACCTCCGATTAAAGGGCCTGCTTATACCGTTTGTGTAGTTCCACCCTCTAGTATCCCTGGATCCCGGGTCCTACTTTTCCCGCATGTCTGTAAAAAGTCATATAATCTACCGCTCTTTTACCTCTCCCCCTCCCTCCCCCGTGCAAATCGAATACACGATTTTTTTATAAGCAACTGAAAATGTCAAGCAACTTCAGTTCTGTAAAATTGTGAGTATAAGCAACTCTTTACATTAAAAAATCAAAACACTTGATGTTTTAGCCCAATCAGACGAGGAAGGACAAAGAGAATAAGATAGAGATGGAGACGAAGAGAGTAAAGATAGAAATATTTTTGATGTTCTTTTTAATTAATCCGTTGTTTTTTGGCCTCAAAACAATGACTTCTTTTCGTATTTTCCTTTTCTTACAGAAACACTGAAAATTTAATCGAAGAAAATTACGCAACCATTAAGCAACTTTAGAAAGAAACACAGCCAGCTTGTTGTCACCGAAATCTGTATAAAAACGAAATTCCCAAGATTGACTGCAACACTGGAACTCAGGATGTGTACTCAGGAAGTGGAATAGTAAATTCAACAACAATCATCGATAGCTATAACCTAGCTACAGGTTTGTAGGCATGTAACCACGCTATGCCTTTTCGCCGCCGTCAAAGTCTTTTTAGAAAGGCAAAATACCCTGCGAACGAGGTTGGCGAAATTGTTACAAGGTAAATTCAACATACAATGGGCTTGTGCTTGTCCTATTTATTACAATAAAATTTTTATTAATTTCGCGTGTTTATTACACAATCTTTTCTATTTAAGAAAGCGCATTAATATCATTTTAGAAAGTATTTTTTAGTTAACTATAGTATTTCTTCCTCATGGGTTTTATACTAAATAATAATAAACCAACCTATATCGTAGGCGACTTGAACCTAAACTTCTTAGATCACGAAACAAATGCAAAAGTTAAAAAATTTATACATTTTATTTTCGAAAGAAGTTTTTTTCCTCTGGTTAACAAGCCAACTAGAGTAACACGAAGGAGTGCTACTTTAATTGACCACGTTTTATCTAATATTAATCTAGATGATAAAGCAAGTGCAGGTATCATAAAGACTGATATCTCGGACCATTTTCCAATTTTTGTGATCACGCGATCTCAGCAAGTGAACCGTAAATCAGACTCGCAAATAATATATAAAAGAAATATAAATGACAAAACAATTGCAATTCTCAAAGAAAAATTAAGTAACGTAGATTGGTCATATATCAAAAACATAAGTGATGCAAACATAGCCTACAACGAATTTCTTAAATTATTTCTCTCATTATATAATAAAACATTTCCAATAAAAGAAATAAAAGCAAAATCTAAATCTTTACTAAGTCCGTGGATGACAAGAGGGCTCATAAAGTCGTCAAAGCGGAAACAAAAATTATACGATAAATTCCTTAAAAAGAGAACTATGTTGAACGAGGATAATTATAAAGCATATAAAACCTTATTTGAATCTATTAAACTAAAATCTAAAAAACAACACTATGCAGATCGACTAAAACAGTATCAGTTTGACATTAAAAAAACATGGCAAATTATAAAAGAAGTTATTGGGAATAAAAAGACAGTAAGTTCATTCCCAAAGAGACTGATTTCAAATGGTGAAGAAATAACAGACGCTAAAACAATAGCTGTAATTTTCAATAAATTCTTCGTTAATGTCGGACCTAAACTTGCATCAGCAATTCCAAACACTCAGCGAAAATTTGACGCGTATATAACCAGAAATCAAGAAAACATGAAGCAAGAAACATTGACTGATAAAGAATTAACTGATGCTTTCCTCTCTCTTAAAACTAAGTCCAGGATATGACGATATCAGTTCAAATGTAGTTAAGAACTGTCAAGATCAACTATTTGAACCACTAAAACACGTTTTTTCAATATCTCTAAAAGAAGGTATTTTTCCCCAGCAACTAAAAATAGCACGAGTATCTCCAATTTTTAAAACTGGAGACGACTCGTTACTCACAAACTTTAGACCAATATCCGTACTGCCCTGTTTCTCAAAATTACTTGAACGAATCATGTACAATAGATTATATAAATTTCTTTTAGAGCATAACATTTTATATGAAAAACAGTTTGGATTTCAACATGCACATGCTACTGAACATGCAATTGTCCAACTTGTTGACCAAATACTCCAGTCATTTAATGAAAATAAATATACAATAGGTTAGATTTATCAAAAGCCTTTGACACCGTAGATCACGAAATTCTAATAAAAAAACTCGAATCTTATGGTATCAGAAACTTATCACTCAATTGGTTTCGTAGTTATCTCTCTCAAAGAAAACAGTTTATAAGCTATGAAAAAGGTAAAACTGACTATGAACACATACTTTGTGGAGTACCTCAAGGCTCGATATTAGGCCCACTTCTATTTTTAATATACGTAAACGATTTGAAACGAGCTACAAAATTGCTCGATCCAATAATGTTTGCAGATGACACAAATTTATTTTACTCTCATAGCAACATAAAGGATTTGTTCGAATCTGTAAATACAGAACTTATCGATATAAATGAGTGGTTCCATGCAAACAAGTTGTCTTTAAATATAAAAAAAACAAAATATACTTTTTTTCACAAATTTAGTAGAAGAGATCACATTCCATTAAAACTACCAAAATTAGCAATAAACAATATAGAAATTGAAAGGGAAACAGAAAGTAAGTTTCTTGGAGTAATCCTAGATGAAAATATTACTTGGAATAAACATATTGAATTGGTAGAAAATAAAATCTCGAAAAATATTGGTATTCTTGGTAGAGCTAAATCTATTTTGAACCAGATGTGTTTAAAAAACATATACTTCTCACTAATTCACTCGTACATAAACTATGCAAACATTGCATGGGCGTACACACAGGACCAAATTAAAACCAATTTTAAGCAAACAAAAACAAGCAACTAGGATAATTTACCACCAGGATCATGGCACTCACTCAAGGCATTTAATGAAAGATTTAAAGGCACTTAACGTTTATCAAATAAATATCTATCAACACTCAATCTTCATGTTTAAAGTTAAAAATAAGTTAGCACCAAAAACATTCCACAATAGTTTTGAGCAAATAAATCACAATTTTCCGACTAGATTTCGTGAAAATAATCTAAGGCAGCCAAGAATTGTTACGCAGCGAACTAGTTTTGCTATATCTAAAAGAGGACCACGTCTATGGAATAACTTTTTGGACGGAGATTTAAAAAAATTAACATCACTATGTGTTTTTAAGCAGTGTGTGAAAAATTTTATTGCGAATTTTGAAAACGAAGTTACTTTCTTTTAAACAACAAGGAATAATAACTCTCTACTCTAACGAAACTTATGATGGGGCTTGGTGATAAGGCAAAATTGCTTTCTGCAAGCTCCAGTCAGTCTTTTAAACTTCTTCGTATGGTTTAAGATCTTTAATATACAAGCTGATGTATGTATATATTTTCTATTTACTTTTAAACGATACGAACTTGTATATATAAACGAACTTGTAACTCTGTTTGACGAAAAAAATACACACTACTACTACAAATTCTGCGGGTTTAGTTCCCCTAAATTTACATCGAAGAAGTTAACCTCGTTCCCAGGGATTCTTTCCCCTTTGGCAGTACTTTAGCGGTTTTGACATCAGACAAAAAACCCTGAGGACGAGGTTTCAGTACTAAATTAATTCACACCGGTCCTGAATTTAAATCGCAAAGACTGTATTTGGTGAAAGATGAACAGAAAAAGAAACCTGACGAGGATGACCTGTAATATTTGCAGTTTTTAATTAAAAAGATATACGATAAAACTCGGTGCGGTTAAATCAGAATGTGTGTTATGTTTTAAATCTACACATGTATTACACGTATTACACAAAAAACCTCGTTGCTAGATGTTCCTTTATCGCCGTTTCGGCAGAAAGAAGAAGACAACACAAGGTGCTCTGGGAACGAGGATAATTTTCCGTCCCCCGGGTTCCGGGGACGAGGAAGAGGGGGAGAATAAGCAAAATGTAAACCCATAAACACCGGAATAAAGTGCAATTCCATTTTACACATCATGTGCTTTTGTCACAAAAAGCTGGAAGAAATGCAAAATAAATTTATAATGATGATAATGATGGTCACTGAATTAGGTCATAGCTAGCTACATTGTATTGACAAAGAGCTTGTACACAATTAGGGTTTTAATCTCCCAAAAAATTGTTCTACAATTGAGACGTGCGTGTGTAAAGTAGATTCCCAAATGCTAATAGCTATTATCTATATCCAACAACATTTAGAAAATCTAGTCCGGCAGGATACTTCTATAGCAAGACGATTTGCTGAGTGATGTATCAGTCAGGAATAGAATGGGATAGCTGCAAATTAGGCTATGATAGTCTTATTACTCAACATTTTCTCTGTCCTAAAACAGTGTCCTATATAGCTACCATCATGCGATATTTTGGTAATGGTAGCCAACTTTGTACACTGCAATGAAATTTGAAGTCAACTTGGACATAAGGTTATTAATATTATTTATTGTTTGCAACGTTGTGACGAGGGTCCCAACTCGCCGAAAACTTCCATATAGCTAGCTATATGACAGTCCAGTGAGATTGGGTCTGATAAATTTAAAACTTGCCCAAATTATTCCCAAACTCGCCTGAACTATTCCCAAAATTCAAAACAGAAATTTCAATTTTTGTTGACTCATTCATAAAAAGACAACTTTTGAAGTATTATATGTACCAAAGAAAATTGTGTGACTTAATTGTCTATAGCAAGTTATAGCAATCAAATAAAGCTTCTTTTGAGAATTCAACACCAACAAGCAGTCACCAAGGTTTTTTTATGATACTATTCTGACCCAACTTAGAACACGGCCCAACTAAAGACAGGAGGGACCATCTTTAGACACGGTGGGCCATCTTTTGACACGGTGGCCTATCTTTTGACATGCTGCCCTGTCAATTGACGGGCCAGGACCAACTTGCGACATGGCGTTAAAAGGTGTTTGCATACATCAAGACCTTGTATTTAACGTAAACTAACTCCAATAAAGTGAAAAAACTAAACTGCTGCAACTTTTTCTGGCGTATTGTTGTATATAGTTAGCTGAGATTAAGTTGAGTTCTGCATTTCAAGTTTGTTGTGGGTAGCAAAAATAACACTACTTGGCAACTCTTGGTGCATCATCATCATCATCATTCTCGGCTTAACGTCCGTTTTCCATGCTAGGATGGGTTGGACTGGGTATATTAATGACCCTCTTCCAATCTGATCTAGACTGTGTTAGATCTAAACTCAACTTTCTCTGTATCAAGTCTGTCCTTATAACCTCCTGCCAAGTCTTTCTCGGTCTGCCTCTGGGCTTTGCCCCAGGAACTATCAAGTCTCTACACTTTCTTACCCAATTATCCCCCTCCATTCTTTCCAAGTGCCCCAGCCAATTCAATCTTCTTATCTGGATAACATCTTTAATTCTACGGATACTTAGCCTGCTTCTTAGCTCATCTGAACTCTTTCTGTCTCTCAGACTGGCGTTACATATCCACCTAACCATTCTCATATCATTCCTTTCTAAACAGTCAAGATCTTCCTGCTTCACTGCCCATGTCTCACTACCGTACAACATAACACTTCTCACACAGGTCTCATACAACCTACCTTTTACCTCAATTGACAAGACTCTGCTAGTCAACAAAGGAAGTAACTCTCTGAACTTTTTCCAAGCAGAACCTATCCTGCAAGTAACACTTCTTCCAACACCCCCTTCACTGCCCAACATATCACCTAAGTAACAGAAGTTCTCAACTATCTCTAACGAGCCACCGTTGTACATCATTAAAGCTGGAATTACTTCATTCTCTATAATCTCACCTTTGCAACGCTTGCATACAAACTGAATGTCAGCTCTTAACCTTCCACCAATACTACTGCACTTCTTATGTACCCAATGCTTGCAGGTCTGACAAAAAATTGAGTTACTACCAACCCCTTTCCTGCAAACTCCACAAGGCCACTTTCCAACTACAAGGTCACACTTGGCTGCAATGCTACTAATCATGACTTTAGACTTTGCTGTGTTCACCCTTAGCCCTTTCTCTTCTAGTCCTTTCTTCCACTTCTCAAACTTTTTAACTAATTCTTCCATCGACTCTGCTATGAGAACCAAATCATCTGCATACAATAACTCCCATGGACAACCTGTTCTGAACTCCATCGACAGCGCTTCTAAGACTAGAACAAACAACAAAGGACTAAGTACAGAACCCCGATGTACACCAACATTTACACTAAATTCATCACTAAGTGAATCGTTAACCCTGACACGACTTCTAGCATTGCTGTACATAGACTGTACCATCGTAACTAGCCACTCATCCACACCTAATTTTCTCATAGCCCACCAAATAACTTTATGTGGCACTCTATCAAAAGCTTTCTCTAAATCTACAAAGGCAAAATAGAGATTCTTTCTCTTTCCTAAATACCTTTCCTGAAGCTGTCTGAGTAAAAATATTGCATCTGTAGTGCCACGCCCTGGAACAAAACCAAATTGCATCTTATCTATATCAATTCTTTCTCTAAGTAACTTATCAATCACTCTTTCAATAACTTTCATTACTTGATCAACCAACTTCAAACCTCTATAGTTACAGTACTGTGAAAAGTTTTGTTAACATCGTGTTCGTGTAACGAGCGTGGTGCACACGAACCACGATAAAATCGTGGTCTTTATGTATAACAAACATTCAAACATTCTATCGTGGCCACCACGCTAATATTATTATCTCCACGAAGGATCGTGTGTCCAACAATTATTTTCGCGAGCTCCACGATTTTTATAGCCAGTATAATTTAATTTTTTTTCTTTTCAAAAAAGTCTTTCATTAAAGTTAATTTGTTTGTTTCAGGTTTTATCAAGTTAAAAAAGCATATTCGTAGTTTTTGCTTGGTGTATACTTTTTCGTCATGGACGCGATTGTATTTTTACGAAATGTCATTTGTATAGAAAAGTTAAATTTGTCCGCCGATAGAAATGTTTTTTTAGATCGCATTTTAAAAGTTTAAAAACGAAAAGCGGCGATAGAAATGTTTTTTAAGATCGCTTTTTAAAAGTTTATAAACGAAAAGCGGCGATAGAAATGTATTTTTAGATCGCATTTTAAAAGTTTAAAAACGAAAAGCGGCGATAGAAATGTTTTTTTAGATCGCATTTTAAAAGTGTATAAGCGAAAAGCGACGATAGAAATGTTTTTTTAGATCGCATTTTAAAAGTTTATAAGCGAAAAGCGACGATAGAAATGTTTTTTTTAGATCGCATTATAAAAGTTTAAAAACGAAAAGCGGCGATAGAAATGTTTTTTAGATCGCATTTTAAAAGTATATAAACGAAAAGAGGCAATAGAAATGTTTTTTTAGATCGCATTTTAAAAGTTTATAAGCGAAAAGCGACGATAGAAATGTTTTTTTAGATCGCATTTTAAAAGTATATAAACGAAAAGCAGCGATAGAAATGTTTTTTTAGATCGCATTTTAAAAGTTTATAAGCGAAAAGCGACGATAGAAATGTTTTTTTAGATCGCATTTTGATTCACGAACGATTAAAATCTATTATATAGCTAGCTTTATGACAACGAATTAAAACAACAAGTGTTAATTTATTTTTTTGCCGTCGGTTTTTGATTTAATTGATAAACTAATACGGTCTTTGTTGTTTTACAATAGAAGTTATCTATCTATCGTGGACACCACGGTGTAATGTTTAATTTTTGTTCGTGTAGTGCACGAAACATGATCGTGAGGTCCACGATTGTTAAAAAAATACACATCGTGGGCTATCGTGGTTCGTGCGTAACATGAAATAAACACGAACCACGATGTTAACAAACCTTTTCACAGTACTGTACCTCTTTCTAATGCATCACCCTTGCCCTTGAAACAATTCACTATTACACTCAACTGCCACTCACTCGGAATAGCACCATCCTTTATAATCTGCTTAGCAAGACTTGTAATAAGCTCAACTCCAATATATCCAGATGCTTTTACCATCTCTGCAACAATACCTGATACTCCTGCAGCCTTGCCAATCTTCAATTTCCTAATAGCCTCCACTACCCATTCTGTCTTGATCTGCATAGCTGGCCCTTCTACAACATCATCATCAGACAAATTATCCTCATCCCAATCAAACTCAGTGTTAAGCAACCTCTGATAATAATTCTTCCAAGCTACCCTTTTCTCCTCCTCTGTGCTAGCCAAAACACCTTCATCATTACGTATACACTTCTCACCTACAACATCTTGATTAGTCTTCTTCATTTGCTTTGCTATCTTGAATACTTCATTGCGCTGGTCTTCCCTTCTTAACACATTTGCAAATCTGTTTCTCTCTGCTTCTGATTTTGCCTTATACACTGCTGTACGAGCACGACGCTTAGCTTCTAAGTAAATATTTTTACTACCACCTGACTTCCACTCTTTCCAAAGTTTCCTCTTTTCCTTTATACACTGGTCAACCTCATTATTCCACCACCAGGTCTGTCTATGTCTAGCTGGTCCTTTTGTCCACCCACAGGTATCATCAGAAGCTTCTAGAAGACAATTCTTCAAAGTAGTCCAAGTACTTTCAACATTGTCACTATCACATTGACCATTGTGGGCTAACTGCTGAACTTTTGCACTAAATTGTCTTGCTACAATCTCTTGCTTCAGCTTCCAGACTTTACGACGGGGCGTGTACTTTCCCTTGGCTTCTGTAACACTCTTCAAGATAATTTCACAAACCAGCAACCTATGCTGGGAAACACACTCTTCCCCCGATATAACTTTCACGTTCTTCACCACTTTCTTGTCTGACTTTCTAACCAGGAAGTAATCTATCTGTGTCTTACAACCACCTGACTCATATGTTATTAGCCTACTCTGTCTCTTACTGAATGATGTGTTGCAAACCACCATGTCCGTTGCCATTCCAAACTCAAGCAATCTCTCCCCTTCCTTATTTCTGCTCCCAAATCCATAGCCTCCATGCACACCTCTATAACCTTCAGATGACTTCCCAACATGACCATTAAAGTCGCCGCCCACCATGACAAGTTCAGTGTCTCCAAACTTTGATGTGACTGCTATTAACTCATCATAAAACTTATCTTTATCTTCCTCACTGAGTCCACACTGTGGAGCATAAACTGACAGAAAAGTGACAATCCTATTACCTATCAAAAACTTTATCACTATAATACGACTATTAACACGCATAACATCTATTACTTTTTCTACCCACTTCTCTGCAACGAATATGCCAACTCCTCCATATCCATCACTATTACCAATCCAAAAAAGCTTATACCTTGCCCTCCTACCTTCCACAAATCTCACTGAAGCTCCTCTCCACCTGACTTCCTGAACACAACACATTTCAACAGATCTACGTTCTAACATTTCAACTACTTCACCTGCTCTACCTCTCAGAGTACCAACATTTACACTAGCCATCCTCAACCTAGTGTTATCTACCTTGTGATGTGATAGCTGGGTAACGGTCTGACGATGCTCACACCTGACATCTGCCCTACCGTGCGCGACACCTTCACTCCTTAGAGTTCCAGCCCCGTTTACTCAGTTTGTCTGATCTACTGTTCTTATGGCCATTAATAAAGAGTTTTGGCATTGTTTTACAGCTGGATGCCCTTCCTAGCGCCAACCGTTCACAGACCGGACTGGGTGTTTTTTAAAGTGACACCATCACTATGTGGCATTTCATGGGACTTGGGACTTCCACAATCGCCCCTTTAAACTAAGGTATGGTGGAGGACGTTCAACTCCTCTCTTGTCTCTTAAAGAGACCCTTCACCATAGAAGGGTCTATGGTGCAAGACCTGAGTTTTCATTCGTAACACAACCGACAAGATTGTATGGAGAATGCATTTTTTAAAGTAGTTAGAGACTGCCTTGTTGCATGATGGAGATGTTTTTAACTGGATTGTTGCACACATAATGACTAGCCAAACAATTATGACTCAGATATCAAGATATAACATTCAGCTCAGTGTAATGTAATGTTATATATATAGCTAGCTAGCTAGCTATTTTTCAAGCTATTTATGTTTACCTTTTAAGATAATCTTCGATGGAATTATTGCAACTTGACCTATTACGTAATTTGAGAGGCAGGATCGCTTTGGCTGGGGCAGCTGGGGCAGTTAAAATCCTAGCCAACACATGCTTTCTCTAAATTCTCTAAATGATAATGGTTAACTGAAAAAGTACACCTACTGCTATTTATATTTGTATGCTATGTTAGAATGAAACACTTGCTATGCTTAGAGAAATACTTCTTTTGGTGACACGTATTAGCTAATTTTTTATTTGGGTATATTTTTGTGTTTGTTGTATAAAATACTTGTAGTTTTTTCTCTACTTTTTACTTTTATATGGGTATTCAAATTTATGTTTCTAGAAGATAAATATTACTTTTTTGATTCTAGAATATAAAATACATATGGCTGTTTTGTCACAGGGTCAGCTGCAAAGACTAAAGGAGCATAAATATGCTGCTGAAGGAAGATCTCTCACAGAATTTATATTTCAACCTTTTTGGAATTGGGTTGTCACATTAATGCCATTGTGGGTGGCACCAAATTTAATAACAATCAGTGGTTTAATTATTAATGTCTTTACCTGTTCCATGGTTTTGTTGTATTCACCACAAGCGAAGTCCAATGATGTAAGTAGATGTACAATGATTTCTTTGATGTAACTTTTTATCCAAGCCTTAAAATCTAATGTGAATTAAGGACAACTTATTTTGTGTTTTTCACTTTTACACCATTGTTACAGCTGCAGAATTTGACTTTTGATGATTTACTTGACTCCAAAAAATTTATTTCACGAAAAATATTTAACAGTTTTTTATTTATCTCTAGCCATCATTTTTATAGCAATGCACTGAAATTACCACTACTTAAATGTTGTATTTTAATTTATTGCGATGACATAAAAAAGTCAAAACTTCCACTCTTTAATTTTTCAGAAAAAATATAAAATTTTAAACGTTGGAATGACAAGTGTTTGATCATACACTTTTCATATTTTTTAACTTTCTTGTGGGAAAAGTTTACCTAATTATTTCAAGTAAGCATTCCTTGACTGTTCAGCTTTTTAATAATATTAACCCTATTAACCCATGACAAATTCAAAATTTAATATCTTCTAAATTGCTTGCTCAATTGTTATGAAGCTTTGGCACTACTAATATTTTTACAACTGCAATTCCAAAAAATTTGATTCCATCTGTTCATGGCGTCACAAGTTATTGGACATTGCTTAAAACCACCATAGTAAAATCTCTAAAAAGAGCAATGCTATAAATTCTGGTCTAATGATCGTAGAGCATGAAAATGTTTGTTACTAATTTAATTATTTCAGTTTATTTTTGCTGTCTGTCAAATCTGTTTTTCCTGATTTTCACAATTCTAGATATTGGTAATGGTAAATTTTCTTGATGGTAAAATTGCCAATGATGTTACAAAGAAATGCTGATGTCAGCAAAAATACAATTATGCTAATTTATTCCTTTTGTCTTTTACTATACAATTGTGCCAAGTTTTTTTGTCATAACTATAATTCTGTCATAAGTTATGGAAAGTGGGCACTTTATGCCCCCCATAAGACTGAGAAGAGAGTTAAATTAACCTATTAGTGTTAAAGCAATTTAATTTAACTATTTATGAAATACTAAAAAATAATGCAAAAAGTCAAACTAAGTTGTCTATGCTGTTTAAGCTTCTATTTTCTTAATTTTGTTTTTAGGTTCCAAGTTACATGTTTATATTGTGTGCTGTAGGATTGTTCTTATATCAAACCCTTGATGCCATTGATGGTAAGCAAGCCCGTCGTACTGGGACATCTTCACCAATGGGAGAGTTATTTGACCATGGATGTGATGCTGTATCAACAATTTTCTTAACAACTTCGATAGCATGTGCTTTATCTTTGGGTTCACATCCCAACACGTTATTCTTTTTCTTTGTGAATAACGTAGCTCTTTTTTATCTGGCTCACTGGCAAACATATTGCTCTGGAAAACTAATATTTGGAGTGTAAGTACCAGCATCCTGCTTCTGTTTTAAGAGTTGTTTTTGTTGTCACTGATTTATTGATATTATGCCAAAAGTGTAGCTTTGTACCTTCAAAGTTATTGTAAGTACAGTACCGCTTAAATGTAACTTTACATGTATATACGCAAGTTTTACGACGTTGTGTAACGATCTCATGTCTACATAAAGAACCTTCGCATATCTTTTGTTTACACATGAACTTAATTGCTTTCTATTGTTATCGTTGTGTGCGAGTCATAACACTAAGATATGATGAAGCCTTTTGTTCTTACATGTAACATACATGCTATTGTTTAAAAGTTTTAACGATCACGAAAGCTATTGAAAGATATATATTTTTTTAAAAATGAATGAACACGCGAAAAGCGTTAAAGATTTTGTGTTTGATGTAAAATCATGTTTATGTGAAGAATCAAAGCGATCATACTAAAACTAAAAAGCCCAGATCTTAACCCAATTGAAATGATGTTGTCTGAATTAAAGCGATATATACGTCGGCGCATTAAACCATCGACGAAGAAAGAGTTAGTCAATGCTATTAAAGAATTTTAGAAAAGTGTAACGGTAGCTAAATGTAATAAATACATCGACCATTTGTATAAAATCATTCCAATTGTTATTGAAAGAGAAGGTCGAGCATCTGGACATAAAAACAATGTGTTTTTTGTTTATGTTTTCAATTCCCGTAGCCCAGTTGTAATTTTGCTGAAACGCTAACTTTTATAAAAAAATTGTTTCATGTGCTAAATAAAATACAACATTTAGGTTTGTGTAAAAACAATAAAATTGCGCGCAAATCATGAGATTCTATCAAAATATCATAATAAATCACATGTAAAAACAAAAGATAATATGTTGTCGTTCATGAGTAGAAACAATAAAAGCTTAAAGCTTTGTTATACAACAATGAGTTACGCGAAGTTTACATGGGCTAATTAAAGTTAGCATGGGAGACATAAACTCTATTGTTTTCAACATGCAAAAATAGCTGATGTATTTAACAATAGGTTAACAATAACAACGAAAGTTCTGACGCTACCGAAGGTTCGTGTGAAGGTGATAATATCGTGCACATGTAAAGTTACATTTAAGCGGTGCTGTAATGCTCATTCCGGTTTTGCACAACTATTGTATGTCCATAAAAAATGATTCCTGGACTGTTAGCAGCATCAAACTAAAATAAATACAATATATAATACAACATGGTGCTCTTTATGTTACACCATGTATTGTACTTTGTTTTTTAGAGTGCCCATTTTAAGTGATATGAAGCAGGAGTTTTTTTATTTTGAGTAATGCCCTTGGCAAACTTACTACTTTAACACATTTTTAGCAATATATTAGTGTTTTCACTGTACACCTTGTTTTCAATGTGGTCTTAGCATATTGTTTCCTTTTGTTAGTGAAATTAGAGTTTTTATGTTTTGACTGCCCTCTAATTTAAAACAGGAAAGTAAAATAGCTTTTTAATTATTTTTTAACATTTGATGAAATCATTATATTGCATGAATTAAATTGATTGGCAGAAGGTCGGAAATAACCAATCACAATTTGCTTTTAAACGATGAAACTCAAATTTACAGCTGAGTTCGTTTTCTTTGAATGTGGATTTAAATCATACATTATTTCAATAGCTCTAAAGAAGATGTATCCCCTTATCCTTTATACCTTCAGGCTTATTGCTAGCTTTGCAGTAAAAGTCCTTTATTCCCATGCTATTTCTTTAACAGAAACCTGGATAAACGCTCTGAGAGAATTATTATCCGCTAATTTTATGCCAAGCAAACCAGATATATACTTAATTTATCACACATTATTGGAAAAAAAACACACATATACTCTAATAAATTATTTCAAGTCTGAGCACCTCATTCCTGGCTAGACCTTCCTTACTGTTTTACCGCTGTTTTTACAACTTTTCAGCAACACCCAAAATTAGTGATTTTCTATTTAGTATCTAGCGATAACACTAAATGGATATTTCGTCAAAGATTTTAGTATAAACTCCTCTTTAACAGACTGTTTTTTTTTCTTTTGAAATTAGGCTTTCTTCAACAGCCATTGCAAAAACTCAATTTTTTGAACATATTATTGGCAGGGTGTGGATATAGAAGATAACCCCATCTTCAGAACTTTTATACAGATTGACAAAATGTTATTTATCAAGAGATTTTTTTTAGGTTGGATGTTACAGAAGCACAAGTTGAAGCCTCTATAGGATATGTCCTTGCTGGTTTATTCGGTCCTCACCTTTTTTTAAATAAGGTACGAAATCAATAATTGTACATCCGTGCAGTTTTTAGTTTAATAATAATAGTTTGTAAAATAACGAAAACAAGTTTATTATCAGTTTGTCATTTCTTTTACATGTATACTTTTAGAATTAAAAATGTAATTAACAGACAGGATTCGTGATAATTTAAAACAATTTTACAGCATATAAGTTACAAATAATGTAGCTATAACATGCCATGAAAAGGATATGAATGTCAACTCTGAATTTTTCTACCAGCAGATTCCATTACTGAATGTGACAATATTTTCCTATTATACCTAATGAAATGATTTTGCAAATTTTGATGATTTTTAAATTAGAAGATGAATTCAATAATCTGTCAATCCTCTGAATATTTAAATTATTTCTGATGCTTAGAATATTTCTAACAAGAATTAATGTTACCTTTGTTTCTCATGTTGAGTATGTCTTTAACGAGAATAAATAAAACAATTTTGCATGTTTAATGATTTTTACTACACTTTAACTTAGAACTGATGATGAATTTAATAATCTGTCAATCCTCTGAATATATATATGAGGAGACATTTATTTCTGATGTTGACAATACAAGAATAAATAGAACGATATTGCAATTTTGAATGATTTTTACTAGGCTTTAAGTTACAACTGATGAATCTAATAATCTGTCAATCCTCCGAATATATAAATAAGGAAACTTTTCTTTCTGATTTTGCGAATATTTTTAAGAAGAATAAGTAGAACGATCTTGCAAGTTTCAATGTTTTTTACTAGACCTTAAGTTACAACTGATGATGAATCTAATAATCTGTCAATCCTCTGAATATTTAAATGAGGAGACGTTTATTTCTGATGTTGAAAATGTTTCTTACAAGAATTTATGTTACGTTTGTTTCTCATGTTGAGAATGTTTCTTACAAGAATAAAACAGTTTTGCACATTTCAATAAATTTAAGTTACAACTGATGATGAATCTAATAATCTGTCAATCCTCTGAATATTTAAATGAGGAGGCGTTTATTTCTGATATTGAAAATGTTTCTTACAAGAATTAATGTTACGTTTGTTTCTCATGTTGAGAGTGTTTCTAACGAGAATAAATAAATTTTTTTTGCAAGTTTTAATGAAGTTTAACTAGACTTTAAGTTAGAATTGATGATGAATTTAATAATCTGTCAATCCTCTGAATATATAAATGAGGAGATGTTTATTTCTGATGTTGAAAATGTTTCTTACAAGAATTTATGTTACGTTTGTTTCTCATGTTGAGAATGTTTCTTACAAGAATTAAACAGTTTTGCAAATTTCAATTAAATTTAAGTTACAACTGATGATGAATCTAATAATCTGTCAATCCTCTGAATATTTAAATGAGGAGATGTTTATTTCTGATGTTAAAAATGTTTCTTACAAGAATAAAACAGTTTTGCAAATTTCAATAAATTTAAGTTCCAACTGATGATGATTCTAATAATCTGTCAATCCTCTGAATATTTAAATGAGGAGATGTTTATTTCTGATGTTGAAAATGTTTCTTACAAGAATTAATGTTACGTTTGTTTCTCATGTTGAGAATGTTTCTTACAAGAATAAAACAGTTTTGCAAATTTCAATAAATTTAAGTTACAACTGATGATGAATCTAATAGTCTGTCAATCCTCTGGATATTTAAATGAGGAGGCGTTTATTTCTGATGTTGAAAATGTTTCTTACAAGAATTTATGTTACGTTTGTTTCTCATGTTGAGAATGTTTCTTACAAGAATAAAACAGTTTTGCATGTTTCAATGAGTTTTAACTAGACTTTAAGTTAGAACTGATGATGAATTTAATAATCTGTCAATCCTCTGAATGTATAAATGAGGAGACGTTTATTTCTGATGTTAAGAATACAAGAATATGTAGAAAGATTTTGCAAGTTTTAATGAGTTTTAACTAGACTTTAAGTTAGAACTGATGATGAATCTAATAATCTGTCAATCCTCTGAATATATAAATGAGGAGACGTTTATTTCTGATGTTGAAAATGTTTCTTACAAGAATATATGTTACGTTTGTTTCTCATGTTGAGAATGCTTCTTACAAGAATAAAACAGTTTTGCAAATTTCAATTAAATTTAAGTTACAACTGATGATGAATCTAATAATCTGTCAATCCTCTGAATATTTAAATGAGGAGATGTTTATTTCTGATGTTGAAAATGTTTCTTACAAGAATTTATGTTACGTTTGTTTCTCATGTTGAGAATGTTTCTTACAAGAATAAAACAGTTTTGCACATTTCAATAAATTTAATTAACAACTGATGATGAATCTAATAATCTGTCAATCCTCTGAATATTTAAATGAGGAGGCGTTTATTTCTGATGTTGAAAATGTTTCTTACACAAGAATAAAACAGTTTTGCAAATTTCAATAAATTTAAGTTACAACTGATGATGAATCTAATAATCTGTCAATCCTCTGAATATTTAAATGAGGAGGCGTTTATTTCTGATGTTAAAAATGTTTCTTACAAGAATTTATGTTACGTTTGTTTCTCATGTTGAGAATGTTTCTTACTAGAAAAAAACGGTTTTGCAAGTTTCAATGAGCTTTAACTAGACTTTAAGTTAGAACTGATGATGAATTTAATAATCTGTCAATCCTCTGAATATATAAATGAGGAGATGTTTATTTCTGATGATGAGAATGTTTCTAACAAGAATAAATAGAACGATTTTGCAAGTTTCAATGATTTTTACTAGACTTTAAAGGGGAACTACATGCAAAAATTATTTTTTGATATATTGTCAAAAATGGGTAATATATTTCAAAGAATAAAAAAGTGCAACTTAATTATGTCTGTTTTTGCCTCAATAAGAGCAATTTCTTTGCCAGCAATATGCCTTTTTTCAACGGGCCGCGTAAAAACAAGAAGACTGGAAATAGTAACAAAAATGACGTTGCAAAATGCGAGTCATAGCAAACCGCAGCGAGAGGCCTCCAAGAAAATACCTTGAAAAGAAGAGGAGACATTACGATTTGTTGAAACTTATTTTTTAATGAACATGAACCAAAATAACTAAGTATATACTAAAAACAAATCTTTCTTATTCGTCAAAAAACAACAACAACCAACAATTTCCTCAAATGAACAAACAGTCTTCATAAAAAAACTTTGACGTTTTCAAACCCTTTTGATGCATTGTCCCTCTCCCGTTGATAACAAGTTATAATTTTGAAAAAGGTTTAAAAAATAAAATTATATCGACGAAGGAGAACAGTAGCCCATCCTTTTTTTTAATTCTTTTGTGTGATGGACCTCACCTTGAATAGTTTGCATATTAAATGAGAAACAATTCAGGGGTAAAAGGGACAATTTTTTTAGTCTCCGAAGTAAATACAAAAATCGTCAGGACAGCACCAGGATCAAGGAGACTATTTCCAGAACGTGCTTTACTTTCGTTTGATGTTCGAGATGTTGATGACATCGGTTCACCTATTAGGTCACTCTAACAAAGTAATATGTTTACCCCCTGTCAGAAATTAGATTTTTATTCACGCAAAACAAAAACAACAAAACTCTGCTTATGAGTTGTGAGAAAAGATAATCATAAGTGGCGAGCAGGACGAAAATTTAACTTTTAAATTTATAAATTTAAAAATGGAAAAGGGGAACAAACGAGTGAAATAATATTAGTAAAATAAAAGTGAACGTATATTATACAACGGTGTGGATTTGATACATAGTGAATATATGCAAATACAAAGAAAACTTTATTTTTTGCATTCAAGAAATCCAGATGAACTTTGTCTTACCATCATATCCCTCTGGAAACAATCGTCAGTGAAGTGTTTTGAGCAGATGTAAAAACCAGAACCTTTTGGTAAAGACCCTTCTCTTTTAATCGCTTGCAACCATTTTTTACGAAGTTTGTTGTTCGATTTTTCTGAAGGTATCTTATGAAAACTAAGCTCTTTGTTAAACGGATAAGATATATTTTATCAAAACTATAAACGATTTAAAAATTTGTTGCTTTAATAAACCAGTCGCTGCATAGAATTGCGCTTTCCGCACTTTGCAACGTCACACAGCACGTTCGTCCCAGTCTTTTTTTACGGAATTGGGGGTCGGGATTTCTAGCCGTGTTTTGGGGTGATAGGTTCGTATTCTTGGCACTTGGAAGTCATATGAAACAGTAAAACTAGTTGAATTCGTTTTCTTATGGTAGTAGTAACAATATATCAAAAAATAATTTGTGCGTGTAGTTCCCCTTTAAGTTAGAACTGATGATGAATCTAATAATCTGTCAATCCTCTGAATATATAAATGAGGAGACGTTTATTTCTGATGTTGAAAATGTTTCTTACAAGAATTTATGTTACGTTTGTTTCTCATGTTGAGAATGTTTCTTACAAGAAAAAAACGGTTTTGAAAGTTTCAATGAGTTTTAACTAGACTTTAAGTTAGAACTGATGATGAATTTAATAATCTGTCAATCCTCTGAATATTTAAATGAGGAGATGTTTATTTCTGATGTTGAAAATGTTTCTTACAAGAATAAAACAGTTTTGCAAATTTTAATAAATTTAAGTTACAACTGTTGATGATTCTAATAATCTGTCAATCCTCTGAATATTTAAATGAGGAGATGTTTATTTCTGATGTTGAAAATGTTTCTTACAAGAATTAATGTTACGTTTGTTTCTCATGTTGAGAATGTTTCTTACAAGAATAAAACAGTTTTGCAAATTTCAATAAATTTAAGTTACAACTGATGATGAATCTAATAGTCTGTCAATCCTCTGAATATTTAAATGAGGAGGCGTTTATTTCTGATGTTGAAAATGTTTCTTACAAGAATTTATGTTACGTTTGTTTCTCATGTTGAGAATGTTTCTTACAAGAATAAAACAGTTTTGCAAGTTTCAATGAGTTTTAACTAGACTTTAAGTTAGAACTGATGATGAATTTAATAATCTGTCAATCCTCTGAATATATAAATGAGGAGATGTTTATTTCTGATGTTGAAAATGTTTCTTACAAGAATTTATGTTACGTTTGTTTCTCATGTTGAGAATGTTTTTTACAAGAATAAAACAGTTTTGCAAATTTCAATAAATTTAAGTTACAACTGATGATGAATCTAATAATCTGTCAATCCTCTGAATATATAAATGAGGAGACGTTTATTTCTGATGTTGAGAGTGTTTCTAACGAGAATAAATAATTTTTTTTGCAAGTTTTAATGATTTTTACTAGACTTTAACTTAGATCTGATGATGAATCTAATAATCTGTCAATCCTGTGAATATTTAAATGAGGAGACGTTTTTTTCTGATGTTGAAAATGTTTCTTACAAGAATTTATGTTACGTTTGTTTCTCATGTTGAGAATGTTTCTTACAAGAAAAAAACGGTTTTGCAAGTTTCAATGAGTTTTAACTAGACTTTAAGTTAGAACTGATGATGAATTTAATAATCTGTCAATCCTCTGAATATATAAATGAGGAGATGTTTATTTCTGATGTTAACAATACAAGAATAGATAAAACAGTTTTGCAAGTTTTAATGAGTTTTAACTAGACTTTAAGTTAGAACTGATGATGAATCTAATAATCTGTCAATCCTCTGAATATATAAATGAGGAGACGTTTATTTCTGATGTTGAGAGTGTTTCTAACGAGAATAAATAAATTTTTTTTGCAAGTTTTAATGATTTTTACTAGACTTTAACTTAGATCTGATGATGAATCTAATAATCTGTCAATCCTCTGAATATTTAAATGAGGAGACGTTTATTTCTGATGTTGAAAATGTTTCTTACAAGAATTTATGTTACGTTTGTTTCTCATGTTGAGAATGTTTCTTACAAGAATAAAACGGTTTTGCATGTTTCAATGAGTTTTAACTAGACTTTAAGTTAGAACTGATGATGAATTTAATAACCTGTCAATCCTCTGAATATATAAATGAGGAGATGTTTATTTCTGATGTTAACAATACAAGAATAGATAAAACAGTTTTGCAAGTTTTAATGAGTTTTAACTAGACTTTAAGTTAGAACTGATGATGAATCTAATAATCTGTCAATCCTCTGAATATTTAAATGAGGAGACGTTTTTTTCTGATGTTGAGAGTGTTTCTAACGAGAATAAATAAATTTTTTTTGCAAGTTTTAATGATTTTTTCTAGACTTTAACTTAGATCTGATGATGAATCTAATAATCTGTCAATCCTCTGAATATTTAAATGAGGAGACGTTTTTTTCTGATGTTGAAAATGTTTCTTACAAGAATTTATGTTACGTTTGTTTCTCATGTTGAGAATGTTTCTTACAAGAAAAAAACGGTTTTGCAAGTTTCAATGAGTTTTAACTAGACTTTAAGTTAGAACTGATGATGAATTTAATAATCTGTCAATCCTCTGAATATATAAATGAGGAGATGTTTATTTCTGATGTTAACAATACAAGAATAGATAAAACAGTTTTGCAAGTTTTAATGAGTTTTAACTAGACTTTAAGTTAGAACTGATGATGAATCTAATAATCTGTCAATCCTCTGAATATATAAATGAGGAGACGTTTATTTCTGATGTTGAAAGTGTGTCTAACGAGAATAAATAAATTTTTTTTGCAAGTTTTAATGATTTTTACTAGACTTTAACTTAGATCTGATGATGAATCTAATAATCTGTCAATCCTCTGAATATTTAAATGAGGAGACGTTTATTTCTGATGTTGAAAATGTTTCTTACAAGAATTTATGTTACGTTTGTTTCTCATGTTGAGAATGTTTCTTACAAGAAAAAAACGGTTTTGCAAGTTTCAATGAGTTTTAACTAGACTTTAAGTTAGAACTGATGATGAATTTAATAACCTGTCAATCCTCTGAATATATAAATGAGGAGATGTTTATTTCTGATGTTAACAATACAAGAATAGATAAAACAGTTTTGCAAGTTTTAATGAGTTTTAACTAGACTTTAAGTTAGAACTGATGATGAATCTAATAATCTGTCAATCCTCTGAATATTTAAATGAGGAGACGTTTTTTTCTGATGTTGAGAGTGTTTCTAACGAGAATAAATAAATTTTTTTTGCAAGTTTTAATGATTTTTTCTAGACTTTAACTTAGATCTGATGATGAATCTAATAATCTGTCAATCCTCTGAATATTTAAATGAGGAGACGTTTATTTCTGATGTTGAAAATGTTTCTTACAAGAATTTATGTTACGTTTGTTTCTCATGTTGAGAATGTTTCTTACAAGAAAAAAACGGTTTTGCAAGTTTCAATGGGTTTTAACTAGACTTTAAGTTAGAACTGATGATGAATTTAATAATCTGTCAATCCTCTGAATATATAAATGAGGAGATGTTTATTTCTGATGTTAACAATACAAGAATAGATAAAACAGTTTTGCAAGTTGTTGCAATGATTTTTACTACACTTTAAGTTAGATCTGATGATGGATTTATTAATCTGTCAATCCTCTGAATATTAAATGAGGATATGTTTATTTCTGATGTTTAGAATTATTCTAACCATGATAAGGAAAATAATTTGCTAGCTTGATGAATTTTTACCACACTTTTGAAGTACCAACTTATAATGATTTAAATGTTAAGGCACTAAATAAATGAATTATTTAGATACGATTTATCTAATTAAACTACCATGTTTGTTATTTGTAGTCTTTGAGGTTGTATTAAGAAAGTAGATTTATCAAGAAGTAACTGTCTTATTATAATTCTTCTGGCAACTTGTGTCTTATTTTTAGCTTGTTTTAACGTCGAAATTCTTTGGTTAAGTTAGAGTTATTCTTTATATTATCTATATTTTCTTTGGATCTGATAGGTTGCAAGGCAGATGAAAACAGAATCTAATTTTAGCTTTGTGTTATTTTAAGTCGTGTGAATGTAATATGAAATAATTGTACACAAATGACAAATGCTAGTTTTAATTACTAATTCTTCTTTTGAAAATTTTGGTGCAAAGTTTCCTTGTTTACAGAGGCACTGAAAACAACATGAAAAATTATGATTTTGTCCAACATAACACAGTTGTAAGTTTGGATGGACATTCATTTTCAATTTTGTGAAGCACCCCAAAAATGTGTTTCTCGGATATAATTTTTTTCTTTTTGGATTATGCCCTTTTTACTATATTTAGTAGATTTTTTTGATTTATTTTTATACTTTTTTTTATAGATACCTTTTCTCTATAACATTTCTTACGCAAAAGGAATTGTAATATTGGTTGGAATTGGTTCTTTGTGGTATTGTTCACAAGCTTTCACTAAAATATTTAAAGGTGGTTGTGGAAAGAATGGCACCACAGTTGCGGTAAGGAAAAAGTTATGTTCATATAGTTGTGCTTTGGTACAAGTACTTTCTCCTATATGTCAAATTTTTCTCTAACTATGGCATGTAGTAAGTCACATACATTTATTATCACTTAATTCCCAAAAACTGTATATAAGGAAACTGCTATAGCGTTTTGCTATGTCAGTTCGGTGCTGCTACTATTACTGATAAAGCTAGAGAAAAGGTTTCCTGTTGTTACTTTTCTCTTCGCACTGGAAAATTTCGGCAAATATTTAAATAAATATTATACATAAATAGCTGGGAATGCTATGCTTGCAGTTTATGCCAATCAGCGCACAGGCAGAACTGAAATGAGACGCACTACAAGGTTACTTTAGTCACTTAATGCCGCTTATTACTCTTCACTGAATTGGCTAGGAGACATCTTTTCATAGAAAAGTTAAAAATGTTTAATGCTGGAATTATAAATTTTGAATATAAATTTAATTTGTTTTGTTTTGTTTTAGCAAACCAGCGTCCTGTCACCAGTTGTACCATTCGGTATTATTGTAGCCAGTACTTTTTATGTGTTCAAACACAGTGCAGATAATATATTTGTAGAGTGCCCCTGTTTGTTTATGATGATGTTTGGGACGTGCACAGCCAAGTTAACCTGCAACCTGGTGGTAAGTGTTTTTTATCCCCCTTTTTTTCACGCAATGTATACCATATCAAAGCTTAAAAAGAGGTGTAAAGCATATATAAACATTGGACGTTTTTGTTCTTTCTATTTATTATGAATATTAATACGCACTCCTGAAGTAACTGCTTCCCTTAAATAAGCGCCCTGGTGTCTGGTTGAAATTTTAAGTAAAAGTCCTTGTAAAGTCCTTGTATCTGTTACGACATTTAGTAATTCAATTTAACTGCATTAAAACGAAAATTGGTTTTCATGATACTATTGATCAGATATGCCCTGCAGACCTTCTATATCTTATAAATGCCATGTTAAAAATAATTGTTAGTTGTAAAACTTTAGTCCCAAGTTAAAGAAGTTTTTATTTTATGAAAGATTTAATATTACCATTTTTATTTTGACTCTTCTTCTTGAGACTTTTGAGGAAACTCAGGTGTTAACAAATTATTTTTTTCCATGGATGTATGTATCTGTGCACATACTTTTCATTCACTGTACGTACATATGAAAAGATGAACGTCTGTGTACTTTTGAATCTGTTTAGTTAAAAAATTGTATGACTGTATTGTTTGGAGGATTTTGGAATAAAATGAGGTAGTAAAAAGATTATACTCAATAAAAAAAACTTCAAAAACAAAAGGTGTGAAATGTATAGTAGCATATATTAAATGAGATATTGCAGTCTGCATATTAGGCCATATGGTATATTTTGTGAGAAAAATGCAATGTATACGCGATGTAATTAAAATAATATTTCTGTGTACACAAAGTATAGGTTTGGTCAGTTTTTTTTCACATACATAACGACCCACGTACATTGATTTGTCAACCCCTGAAGCTAATTATTATTCTATTTGTTAGGTTGCTTCAATGTCAAAAAGTCCTGTTGATATGCTGGATTACTGCATGATCGGTCCGCTTTTACTTGCAACATATAATTACTTTGGTGTTCAAGGAATATTAGCCATGGTTGGAATTCCTTTGCCTGAGTATTATGTTTTACTCGCCACTTTTGTAAGTAGTAGTTATTGTATATTCAGAATATATTTCCCGTTTCTTCTGTTACAAATCACAAGCTCTTTTTAGTTGTGTGTTTATTGTCAGCCAAATTTTACTTTGGTCTGTGCTAAATAATAAATTTATAAATAATAATAATAATAAACTTATTTCCAGTAACACAGTTTTAAAAATGTCATTAAAACTCAAAAATGTATGTAGAAATCATAAAAGTGTAAGTAAATGAACAGGCTACCCAAGCATCTTCGAAACTTCTCTCCTCAAAAAGCACGGATAAAAATTTCCTCATTCTCTATATTATTGACAGTGAAATTTAACATCCTCTCATTTCAATCTCTTATAATTTGGGACATATCGATATTGGCTAAAGTACTACTGAAGAAGAAATAAGTGTTTGATGAAAGCTTGTGAGTAGACGAAACTAGTAAGTTTGGACTAAATGAAATTCTTGCAATGTTTTCCAAGGCTTGCGGGGTAAAACTGGCTTTGTGGACAAATAAATAATAAAAGCTGAATATTATGAATCACGAAGGTTCTTAGATAAAATTTGCACATAAATTTATAGCCATTAATGCTACTACACTGTGTTGACCTCATAGTAATTGATTGGAGTAAGAATATAGAAATTTCAAAGAAGTAGGAGATTAGATAACCTGACATTTAATTTAATTTAATTTTTTTAGGTTTTTAGTGTACTGCTTTTCATTCGATACAGTGTTTGCATATGTCAGGAGATCAGCAAAGATTTTAGAATTGATGTATTTAAAATTCCTTACAAGGAGAGTGGAAAAAAAGCAGAATAATTTTTTTTGATGCATAATACAATATAGTGGTTAATTTTTATCTTATTGTAATTGTTAGTTTTCGTCTTAATTTTTCATGGTATGGTCTTTCGTCTTAATTTTTCATAGTAAGGTCTTTCGTCTTAATTTTTCATGGTATGGTCTTTCGTCTTAATTTTTCATGGTAAGGTCTTTCGTCTTAATTTTTCATAGTAAGGTCTTTCGTCTTAATTTTTCATGGTAAGGTCTTTCGTCTTAATTTTTCATGGTATGGTCTTTCGTCTTAATTTTTCATGGTAAGGTCTTTCGTCTTAATTTTTCATAGTAAGGTCTTTCGTCTTAATTTTTCATGGTAAGGTCTTTCGTCTTAATTTTTCATAGTAAGGTCTTTCGTCTTAATTTTTCATAGTAAGGTCTTTCGTCTTAATTTTTCATAGTAAGGTCTTTCGTCTTAATTTTTCATGGTAAGGTCTTTCGTCTTGTTTTCTGTGGTTATGTTGTTTTAAAAGTAACAATCTGTTTGCTATAGGAAATAATTTCTAACTCGTGTTGTGGCTTTCAATAACTTTATAGTGTGAACATTTGGTACAACGTTTTTGCTAAAAAAAATTCTTATACTATTCACATGCAGTGAGTTATTATTATCTTTTTTACAATAACATTTGTACTTTCCGCTTTTGTGTGTGGCTTATAATATTATAATATTACCCAATACTATGGTTATGTTAGTCCGATTTACTGGTAACTTGACCTGATCTGGATTGTTGTCAAACTTATTGTTGTTTTATGATTGATACCGTTAGGTATATATTTTAGACTTTTTTTGCTTATTAATCGTTTGTACATATATCATTATAACCACGTCTTTTACAGTTATTTTTTCTTCTTATGTAAAAATTGCAATCAAATTGTTCGCAGAGTTACAACTGTTTATTAAATGTCAATCAAATAGCCTTCTGTTCTTTTTTGAGTCGCTTGTTTAACCTTTTATCGTAATATATATAATCCTTTAGAAAATTTTAAGTTATGTATTTATACCCATGAGTGTAGCAAGAATGTATCGCATGACTTTGTGTTATGAGAAAGAAAGTGAACGAAAAATGAAAATGTTTTCATTGAAATCATTGTCAAGTAGTATTGTGTGCCTTAGGACCAAAATTGTATTGTTCTTTGTTTATCCTGAAGTGTATTTTTACTTGAACAAAGATTAAATAATGATTTAACTAGTAAATAAATGAGGATGGCTGCTACAAACAGTTTTCGAAAAATAGTTGCGACCACCCTCACGACAGACTTCAGGAAAGCTTGTGAAGTAGTCACTGCAAAAGTTGGAAATCTTGCTGAGAATGAAGTGTTAGTTAAAACCAGGTAAACAGATGGATTTTATTGTTATAATATTCTGTTATTGTTGTGTGTACAGGGTTGCCTAAAATCTTATAAATAACCTAAAATTTGGACTCAAAATATTGATTCCTCCTAAAATTCCTAAAATTGTATATTTTTGTCTGCCGCAAATTGTTTGTGTTGTCATCCATTCTTTTTTTTCAAATAGTAACTTTTTGTTACGTTTTTTGCGACATATAATTGAGCATATGTTTGTCTTGCAACTGGATCAATAAATTATATATATATATATTTATTAAAATTGAAAATGAACAGCTTCTCTGACATTGAACAAGGAAAGGCTTGATTATTAGTAACTTCATTTCCTCCTAAAATTTTAGTAAAATCTCCTAAAATATGAAATGGTGTTGTTTTTTTTTACATTTTTTAATGCTTTCGCCTAAAAATTTGACACAAGAACCTAAATTTTACTAAAATTATTAAGTTTTGAACATGTGGCCCTGTGGTGTAATTAGCTAGCTATAATTACAGGGTTGGTTCATTAATTTTCAAATGTTTTATATACATTGTAACGTTAATTTTTCTTCTGTAATTTTCAACTCAGAATAGGTATAACATTTAAAATTTTAATCTTTTTTAAATTTACCTGAGTATATCTGTCCTGGAAGAGACGTTAACAGGTCTATTTTTTGTATTTTTCTTATGTGACTATGTGCTATACGTGTAAGTCTTTTAAACTTTACCTCTGCATACAAGAGGAGTATATCTGTCCTGGAAAAGACGTTAACAGTTTTTTATTTTTGTATTTTTCTTGTGTGACTATGTGCTATACGTGTAAGTCTTTTAAACTTTACCTCTGCATACAAGAGGAGTATATCTGTCCTGGAAAAGACGTTACAGATCTATTTTTGTATTTTTCTTATGTGACTATGTGCTATACGTGTAAGTCTTTTAAACTTTACCTCTGCATACAAGAGGAGTATATCTGTCTGGAAAAGACGTTAACAGATCTATTTTTGTATTTTTCTTATGTGACTATGTGCTATACGTGTAGGTCTTTTAAACTTTACCTCTGCATACAAGAGGAGTATATCTGTCCGGGAAAAGACGTTAACAGATCTATTTTTGTATTTTTCTTACGAGACTATGTGCTATTCGTGTAAGTCTTTTAAACTTTACCTCTGCATACAAGAGGAGTATATATGTCCATGAGAAGACGTTAACAGATCTATTTTTGTATTTTCCTTATGTGTGACTGTGCTATACGTGTAACAAAAATACTGTTTGTCGCTTCATCTCACTAAAGTGGTTCAGAGATAACAACTTCCCTTTTGCAACAACTGATGTCAGCGATGTATGAAGGGTAACATTTTGTTTTATCAGGTATGCTGGAATCAATGCAACAGATATTAATGTTGCTGCAGGAAGGTATGGTCCTCCTAATCCTACCTTGCCCTTTGATGTCGGATTGGAGGTGAGTTGACTGCATCTACAGTGAAACCTCTCTAAAGCGGACACCATCGGGACCTCAAAAAAGTGTCCGCTATAGAGAGGTGTCCGCTACATGGAGGTTCTTCCCAAAATTAGCTCAAATTTCTTCAAAAACCATTCCGGGGCTATTAGGGCGTATTGAAATCGACCGTAAGGTGTATCAAGAGACTGGTTTTGGGAGAAGAAAGACAGTGAAGACAATATATTGAAGTTATGCTACCTTTCTTTCAAAACTAAAACAAGCTCAAGACTTGACAAAAAACATTGAGATATTGCTTTGTCTTTGCGAAGACAATTTAATATCTTCCACTTTGTCAATGACTTCTGAAATTAGGCCAGTTAGAGTTTCATCATTTCATTCATTGAAAAATTTAGCAATTCGTCCTAATGTTGCAACGCTTTTTATGGAGAAAGTTGCTGAGGAACGTTTTCTTCTTCGTCGTCTTCTGAAGCAACTTCTTCGTTTTCAGTATGACTGCTGTCAGATGGATCTGGTAAAACTCATTCTTAAGCCTGTCCGCTGTAGAGAGGTCAGTTCCAGGGGGTAATGTCAATCAGGACCTAGCAACGATGTCCGTTATATAGAGGTGTCCGCTATAAAGTGTCCGCTACATGGAGGTTTTGTTATGAGAGTTTGACTGTCGTTTCATCCGTTCCCAAGAAAAGTGTCCGTTGTAGAGAGGTGTCCGCTATAAGGAGGTTTCACTGTAGTATTATCAACATCATTGATTGTCCATGATTTTGTATGAAATTAAATGAACTTTCTTTTAGGGCGTTGGATTTGTTGAAAGCGTTGGCAGCAATATTCCGAAGAGTATGATAGGCCAGCCTGTCGCTTATATTTACACTGGAAGTTTTGGTGAATATGTGGTGAGTTAAGATGGTGTGATGTTTTTTCTTCTGCTGGTTGTGGCTTGATATAAACATGTTAAAAACATTTGTTAAAAATAGGGCTTCATCAGTTAGTGGTGCAGTAATTTTTTTAAGGCCTTAGTTGAGAACTCGTTGTTGTATTCCGCCATCAGACTGCACACTTCATTTGCCCACCCACCGTATACTTTTCTTCTCACCCCGCTTGTGCACTCTATTGAAGCTAAAAGCTTTATACATCAGGATATATTCAATCTTCTTGTGCATAGCAATGGTTGACTTCTATGTTTGTATATATTTAGAAAATGCCTTCTCGATTTTGTATGCCGATACCTGAAGCCAAACGAGAATACATTCCATTGCTCATAAGTGGGTTGACTGCGTCCATTGCTCTAGAAAAGGTTTGATCAATACACTGTTTATTATGTTAGTAGGGTTGCCAGAGAGGAAACAGAAGTTATGAGAATCTTGAGACAAGAGGCATGTTGAGAAAGTGGAGAGGAAGGGCAAAGCCAGAGGTTTTTTTAAAAAAACACGTGTGTGTGGGTGGTGTGAACAAGATTTTAAATTCTGACTTGGAATATTAAGGACACTGTCTTGCATTATAAACAAGATACTGATTGTTAAACAGTTTTATTGTTGGTATTGTGATGCAGATTTTTTCCAAGTCAAACTTTTGTTTCTTACCTTTTTGTCTGATTTTCTTTTGTTTTGGTATTTATTTTTCTAAAACAGGATCGCGCAATTTTCATGATTTGTCATAAATAAAAAAGTCATGAAATATTTATGAAATTTCGTTTCAAAGTTTCTGTGTGGTTATTCTTTGTAAGTTAAAATTGATCCGATGTTTTACGTTAAGAATATAGAATAAAATACATGTGAATATGGCATGGATTTACCGCTCTTATAACGATATATTTAATTTAGGTTGGTCACATATCAACTGGTGAAAATGTTTTAATCACTGGTAACAACTTTACCTTAGTGGGAAGTGATTAACACTGTAAAACAACAAGTTATGTTAATGGTGATATTTTTGATTATTTTAGCTGCTGCTGGAGGTACTGGTCATATTGCTGTAAGTTTACCGTGAAACGAGTTCTACTTAAACAATATTTACAAATATTTAAATTTATCTAAATAAATAAATGATATTTATATATGGTCTTTTTTGACCCTTGTAGATATGGGAGTGAGAGCATAAAGTGCTTGTTGTCCATAAATTCAGACATTGTGATCCCTATGACGTATAATTTAGCACAATTGTAGTATGCAACTAAAGGAATAAATTAACATAATTATTTTTTGCTGACGTCAGCGCTTTTGTAGACGTCAACAGCATAGTGAAACCTCTAAAATGGAAGATGGTATAAATATTCATTTAAAAATCATAGTATGAAAATTTCAGAAAGTGCTTGTGTTTTAAGTTACCTGTTTGCCGTAATTCCTCTTTTTAGCCCCCTCCCTTTATTTAGCCCCCCTTCTAATAATCCCCCCCTCCACCGACTCAAAAAGTTATTTAGCCCCCCCCCCCCTCCCCCCCCAAAAAAAATAAAAATAAAATAAAAAAGTAAAAGTAAAAGTCGTCAAAGAAATTCGATATTATTCCTTGATTTAACGTCATATACAACGATATCTATATGCTGCAGCTTTAATTTTTTCTCCCCATGTTTTGTTTGCAAAATATCTATGGTTCTTTTTACGACAGGCTGTGTATGTTCCAGATAGGTTCTACAAGTCCATCTTCTGTTAGATGAAAATGATGATGAAACAGATGAAGTTAACATTATGTATTAATTTGAAAAATAGATATTGTGTTTAAAATTCTATTAGTTATTAACCCCCCCCCCCCCCCCCTTTATTTAGGGGGCTAAAAAGAGAAATTACGGTAGTCAATTTTGGCGATTGTAAAGTTCATAATCCGGTTTGTGATATATATCGGATTTTTCATGGTTTTGCAAGTACTTATCCATTTTTATGTCCAAAAAGCAGAAGTTGTGTGAACTATATATATCACTAATAACAAAAAATAAAACAAACACCAAAACTTCAGAATGGTATTTACTCTGCTATTTACAAGCTATGTCTTGTAAGTCATGACGGCATCAACAGGTCGAGTCTAAAGCTTCGAAAGATATACCAGTTTTAAAGTATTGATAGTCACAATATTTTATAACAATAAAAAAGATGTTAAAATTTGAATTTACTACGAATACTCCTCCCATACCAAATAGGCTTGAAATGGGGTAGTTTCAAATAGTTTCCTATCATATGAGTTTTCCCGATATAGCTTTGTTTTTTTTACTGTAGGTTCAACTTGCGAAACAGGCTGGGTGTCACGTTATTGGTACAAGTTCGAGCGATGAAAAAGGGGAGCTGCTAAAGGTGCAAAAAAAATTTGAATTTAACGATCCGTGTACGTCGTTTGACAAAAAGTGACGACTTTTCTCTGTGCGACAAACTTTATCCATTGTAAATTATTTTAAAACAACCCTTAATAAGTCTATGTCTTCCAGTAAGTTGAAGACAGAAATTAGAAGAATTTTTCGCCGCACAAATTTTTTTGTCGGACAAGTGTATCTTCAAATTCAAAAGGAAAACAAAAATTTCGTCGGCAGAAAATTTTTGTTCGATAAGTTGTACCTTACCCTTCATTGTTAAAAGAATTTGATGGTTATTTTTAGTCTCTAGGTTGCGATCATGTTATCAATTACAAGGAACAAAAACTCTCTGCCGTATTGAAGGAAACATATCCAGTAAGTTTTATGTTATCTTTCTGCTGGTTGTTTTGTAAGTTCTTAGGTAAATAAATGATACCTCTTTTTTTTAATTTGTTTTTGGTTATCTGTGGGGAAAACTATCAATCAATCGACTTTGGCGGATAAATTCTTTGCCCCTCCCCCCACTCTACACCAAATCAAACTTCTAAAAACTTTTGACTGCTTCGCTAAAATCATATTTTGCGAAAGGTTTTACGAAGTTAGCAAGTTTAAATATTTCGCGAGAATTATAGTTCGCGAATTTTGCTATTCTTTCATCGCAAAATCTAGTTACATTTTTTCTATATGCCGTTTTACGGGACTTTTCTTTTAAATACATAAGATAAAAGACTGCTTAAGTCGTTGTGTAAGTGCTAGGTAAATCGGAGGGGAAAATAGTGTCAATAATCTTTCAAAAAAGAAGAACATGCCTATATCGTGAGGATTAACAAAAACTTTAAAATTCCTTTCAGGTAGGAGGGTAATTTTCGCGGGGATTAAATTTCGAGTTGCTTGAATTTGAAAACGTTATTGACGTTTCAAAAAGGTTTTGAAAAAATACTTAATTGCTGTCATGAATTTTCTCTCTGCATACTGCTAAAAAATTACAAATCATATTAAATAGTGTTTTAGTCTCACTCAGGATTTTGGTTCTAAAAAAATTCGTGGTCGCATAAAACAAGCGCAGTAATTTTCTGCTATTGTCCTAATCTTTGCATATCACGGGAATTAAATTTCGCGAAAGACTCTCACAACCAAATTTATTGACTTTAAAGACTGTAATATACATTTTCAGGTCAGTGTTTTACTTTTTTTATGAAGATAAGAAGGGGATTGCATCCAGCTCTATTAAAATATTATGACTGGAATGCTATAGTACTATTTCGTTGTTATAGAAAGGAATTGATGTCGTTTACGAATCCATCGGTGGTGAGATTTTTGAAGCATGCCTTAACAGGTAAAGAATAATTTGTTTGTCATAATGTATTTGTATATCTCTTTGCGTGTGTGTGTGTGTGTGTGTGTGTGTGTATGTGTGTGTGACTGTCTATCCATCTTTTTACCTGTGGCTCTATTTCTCTGTCTGCTTTTGTTTTTGTCTGTCTGTGTGTGCCTATCTGTTTGTCTGTAAGAAAATATTTTCTGTCTGTCTATTCTGTCATCTGTCTTTCTATATATGTCTGTCTGTCTGTTTTTCTGTGAATACGATACTGAAGACTAATTGTTGCGAAGTAGTATATATTTGTTATTTTTTTGTTGAATTTTGTGTTTTGTCAAATATGACTGCTAGCAGTAACCTCTTTATCCTACGTTTTTAGGCTTGCTTTGAGTGGGCGCATGATCGTTTTAGGATATATTGGTAGTTACCATTCCCCTGCAGGAATTGATCGTAGCCATCGAAATGCAACCTTGATGACAAAGGTAAATTGGGCTTATTCTGCGGCATGTTTAAATAAATGATTTCCTTAAAATATGCAAAGGTATGGAGGGGGGCAGAGCAGAAGCGAAGGGAAAACAGAATACAGACGTAACTATGGACACATTTTTGCGGAAATTGTATCGTTTTTTAACAGTTGTCTATTTTATCTTTGTTATGTCACAGTAACTGAGGTTACAGTTTCTGTGTGCAAAAAAAGTGAGGTCAGAAAGTGGAACGTCTGGATGCCGCTAAAATGGTATTACATGCAAACGAAACTTGCTTAACATGTCTTATGATAACTCAAATATGTAAAGAAAGCTATATTTTACAATTCATTGAGCGTCTATTTAAGACGTAAAGGAAAACGAAAATGTACCATCTTACCTTCCGGTTTAGTTGTTGCTGAAATCAGCCAGCATTGGAGGATTCTTCTTGATGAATCATGGATCCGAATTCAAACCTCATCTAAGCAAACTAGTTCAACTTGTCGATTCAGGAAAGCTTCGTGTATTAACAGACAGTACAGACGAGCAGGGGAAACCTTTCATTGGATTGGAATCAGTCTTCGACGCTATTGATGTGAGTTATTGTTATTCCCAATGTTTACTTGCAGGCTGATAAAATCTCTTTTTAAGAGAGTTATACATGCAACAGAAAAAATATGTAAAAACAAGTAATTGACATTTATATATATTTATAATTAAAATCATAGTCCAAATCTCAAATAAAAAAAATTGAGAAACCGTTCAGGCTATGCTTCATATGATAAAACGTGAATGCAGGGTTTCGTGCGTTTCTTTGTTGGAAACATGGTTATTAATATGCGTCCCGTGTGATTCTGATGTATACATCGGCATTGCCTACCCTTTCTCTCTCACATGCCAAGGGTTGATCCGCAGCTGTACAGCACTTACTAAACATGCCCGAGCTGTGCACTGTCTGGTGATACCAATAAAAAATTTTGTTGATCAAATTTAACATCCACTGAAATTTAACCTGCCACTGGAACTTATCCTGACCTGATTCTCTAATACATGCTTTCGTGACTGTGTGCTTACTAGCGTGAATAAACTTTTATACCCACATTAAGTTTTCGCTTAATTGGTAGTATAAAGTTCTTAAAAGTCAGAAAAAATCAAGCGAAGAATAAAAATTTAGTATTACAAACGTTTCTGTAAGATCTCTAAATCTTTGTACTCTAAAAGTCTGAAAGTAGCGCCAATAATTTTTTTAATTAAAAATTTGGGAGTGTTAATGTTAAATGCATTCCATTCACGTAAGTCAGTTAATTTAAATTCTTACATTGTAGCATTTATATTCGAGAAAGAGCAAGGGCAAGGTTATTGTGGAATTTCCTGAAAGCAAAAACAGCAAACTTTAGATGCGCATGCGCAGATATGGAGATAAAAAGTTGGTGATGAAATTATTAGTGGTCTTTGTGTACTCTGTAATTCCCTTTTTGTATGAGAATCTAATCCCTTGTCACTATTTTTTTTGTTGTTGTCGATAGTCTTTCGATTGTTTTGTTGAGAAAGTCTCTTTTATGAATTCTGTGCAACAAGACTGTCAACATGAAAGAATTTGTCAGTCGAGTAATAACTTTAATAAGTTTCGTTTTGTGTGAAAATGTGTCAACTCCAAACAGTAATCTTTTAATAATTCCCAACTATTCAAAATATAATTGTAATATATGTAAATTCCCGATTCCGATAATGAAATAGATATCGAAACGTTTGTAATAGAAAACATTTTTTTATATTGATATTTTATCACTACGACTTTTGACTATTTTCTCCCTTGCCCAAAATACTACCACGAAGGGATGAAAAATGAGACTCCCTGAATAGTTTTCATGATTTCACGTGTAAAAAACAGGCAATAATTTGAAAGCAAATAATTATGTGCCTACGAAATATTATTCAATTCTAAATATCATTTCCGGAAAATAATTACACTCTAAAATTAGTTCCATTATCATTGTTTTCAGATAGTCTGTTCCTAACAAGAAGCGCCTCCAGGGTGTTAAGTTTTTTTTATATTTGGTCGGAACTCTGGTGGAGATGATGTTACGCGTGTTTACCAAGACTTCAGCTTATAGAACTATACAAAACACAGTGTTTTTTTCCTATTTTTTTCTTTTTTGTCAAGACCTCTTCATTGTCAACTGCAATACATTCACCTTACGCTGGATATGATTTTACGATGCAAACAAACAGCAGACGGCGCGTTTGCCGGCGAAATGGTTCTTTGCGTAGTTTTGTTTGTTTTGACTTTACGTCAAAAAATTCGCTACGCGGAAAAGTAGAACAATATTTCTCTGAAAACTTTAAACCAATCAGAACGCAATCATCAGTGTTTATTTTTGGGCCGTTTTTGTGCCGTTATTACGGAGTGGCCGCTATCAACTTATCAACAAGGCAAAATGCCCTGGGAACGAGGTTGACCGTATTGTACTCTGTACCGTGTGATGTGATAAATACAAGACAAATGTTGGGCAGTTTTCTCGTTTCTTTAAAGATCTGCAGAAAATGTAGCCAGGAGACCCAGCATAATTTTTCTTACCACCAGGAAATCGGTGAGAAACTGAATTAGACATCCTCGAAGAAAGCTTAGTTAATTAGGCTACAGGAAAACTTTGTTTAGTAAGATCACAGGTGCAGGCAGGATCTATGAGTTCTTAAATTATTACAGAGACGAGCGCGATAATTATATGCGTTATTTCTAAGTATTTGACGTCAAAAATCAAATCCAACATATATATAGGAGCGACCTTTGGTTTCATTTTACCTCAATCAAAGAAGTCTTGTAACAAATCAATATTTCAAATTATAATACTCCTGCATGCTTTTTATTCGGAAAACATAAAGTTTCTTGCAGACCAACTACGTAGAAAAACACGTTGGACAAATGTGTTCTAAACATAAACACAGAAGATTACTTATTATTAAATTTATTTAAAAAAGACTCGAATGATGTCAAAGCGTTGTAAGTACATACGAAAAACTACTAGCTGATATAGTCCAGAAGACTTTCTTACGCCTGAAATAGCCATTTTAGATTTTTTAATACGTCGGTAGACGAAAAAATCTCATTAGCGACCTCATGAAACAAGGACACGGGGCCACCTACGACGGAGAAAATAATATTAACTTTTCAATGCGCATGTAGAGATCAGGTTTAAACCCTAAAAAATAAAGTTGCCGTTCTCCCTTCTGCTCGAAAAGAAACATTTTAAAGTTGTTGATAGAACGTCATATATTTTATTAACGAAGTTAAAACGTGAACAGTAGCCATATTTGTTTTGATTTTATTTCACGGTGTCCCTTCCATTTAATTTTTCGTAATCAATTTTTGGCGCGTTTTTCATAATGAGCTTTCATGAAAAGTTATTGACAACGTCGTTGAAGAAAGTCCCCGTTTTGGTTTACTAAAGTCCCTATTTTTTGTTCCAGGACGAAAACGGAAACGACTAACCGATACACGAGGAGTGTATCGGTTTAGTAAACGAATGTAAAAAATTAATTTTCGCGAAATTAACAAAAAAAAACAAAAATTAATTCCCTTAAGGTACTTATTACCTATGACGAGTTCGCATAATCTGGCCATGTATTAAGGATTACTACTAGAGTATTTCCGGTCGTCTTCTTTCATATCAAAAATGACAAAAATTCGTAGGAACGAGGGTGGGTATTGCTCTACACCGTTGCCAGATTCCAGCAGACGTGCAATAAGTCACTCAATAAAAAAACCCTGCTCGTTTATTCAATAACAGATATTAAAATAAATTTAATGTCATTAAACACGTGTTTATGCCCACGTTTTTAAGCTTTCCACATCCTACGCTCGCCGGAAAACGTTTTCATTCGTTGTGGAAGTTTCAATCAATCCTACCCAATGTTTTTGCAAATGTCATATAATTCCAACAAAACAGCTTAAATAACTTTTAAATTTAAAAAAAAAGATATCTTCGTTTGTAAATCTTGTTTTACTCAGTGTCGTAGGAATTTTCTGAAAATTAGCACCTCTAAATGCCCGGAACACGCATTGAAATTTTTTTATAATCAACTCTTTAATTTTTGATACCAAAACTATTACAGTATGTCAACTGAAAGAACGGCTAGAAATTTGTTTGGGTACTCACATATCAAGGTTCTCTTTTCTCTCATTATCTTTTCTACAAAAATGTTGCTATTGAAAATTATATTCACATAGTTTGTCGTTAAAACACTATTTGCTGTTGTTATGTAGTAAAAACAAGAAAACTGGGTGCAACGGATGGGTTTTAAAGGGAAGAAGGCCACAATATTCTTATTTAAGTTTGTTTTAAAAAAAAACTGATTAAAAAAGTACAAATAACTTTATTTTGAAATACAGAGAGGCTACAAATAACGCTGAATTCAATAAATACTTGCTCAAACGAGTCCCTCCTACGTGTAAATCAGCAGCTAAAAAAGTGATTACTGTGCAAAATAATTTAATCCGTCAAAAAGATCAGAATAATTGACATCAGTATTTCTTTTAAAACGTCAATTCCTTTGTTTATTTTACTCATTAAAGAAAATAAAAAGTTAATAACAGTTTAACGTCATTCGCTCATCTACGTCACACAAAGTACACAATATACATATGAATATTTTCAAAATTGATCTGTTTGCAAGGACAAAAAAATATGGTGCAAATATGTTAACGGCACTCATTAATAAATAAAATGTTTTTATGAGAAGTTAAGCTTTAAAAGTAAATAATACATAGTATATAGTAGTATATAGTATAAAATTAAATAAGTGTCTAAATATAGATAGTTTTTTTTTATTTTTTAGGAACATATGATATAATGTATATTTATATGATAAAAAACAGATTTAAAAAAATAATAATACTTTTCAATACTGTGCATAGTAAGCATAGGTTCTAAAAACTTTTTTAAAACCCAAACTTCCTCCCTTATTGTCGCAGCAATCATTGTCCAAATCTGATAAATCAACTACGAACCAAAGGAGGTTTTTTCGTGGTTATCAGTGTTTAAGTTAAAGTAACATTTTAACAAAACATCTAATTTAATTCAGCATAAAATCAATGATACTTCTAATAATTTCTTTATCAGTTTGTAGCTGACAATTTTCCGTCAGAGAAAACGGGCTGTTCATTGAGCCATTCTCATGTGTATGCAGAGAGAGAAATGAATGTAACTTCTTGTAGCGGTGCATTAAATCGAATTTCAACGCGATTTGAAGCTTTCGGACACAAATTGGGCACAGCAGTAATGGCTGCACGTCTACATTTAAAATAGATGCGGTGGCATTCAAAGTACATGTGTAATATTGACAGTGTCTCATCCCCAAAACATGACAAATTTCATGAGATATGACCTAGAATAAATAAGAACCATACGTAAGAAACATTGACATGATGAGGAGCCTTTTTATCACTTGACTTGTTAAACTCTGTCTATGTCAAAATAAATTTCTGATCATTTTTCTACTTTTTGTATTGCGCCACACATATTTTTCAAGAACAATGAAAAAAGCATAAACTTACCCGAAAAAGTCTTCTCAACAACCGGCAGTCAATTTGAAATTCACAACCAGGTGGTAATGCAGACCTAAGAAGGTTATCAAGCTCAGGCTCCCTACCAACTGATGCAGTAGACTGACATGGCTGTAGATCTTGACAGGTATCCCATTCAAGGTTATCCTCACTATCGCAGTCACTTAGAGTGGTTGAATTTTGATGCCTCACTTTATTGTTTACATCTACCATAGAGATGTCTGATACAATACTTATAACTGACTTTTCATCCGTTGGAAAGTGAATTTCTGCCTGACCTTGCAAGCTTGATTCTGAAAGTGAAGACAATGAATGGCTGGGCGAGCGCTTTTCTAAGAGTGAATGAACCTTATCAGACAACTTCTGAAGTTTGGGACCTGTTGGTGAATTCCGTCTGGTTAAAGGACTGGACAAAGTGCGAGGTTTCACAACAGATGACATGCAGTTGTGTTCGTCAAAGTCATCTGTGCGATACTTCGCTTCTTCCTTTTCGTTGGATGTGATGTAAACGTATGACAAAGAAGTTAATCCTTCTTCTTGCCTGTCAAATTTATTTAGACTATCTGCAATTTCAATAGATGGCTCAATTACAAAATCATTTTCCCATTCTTTCATTTTTGCCTCTTTTTCCTTGAATTTATAGTAATGTCCGAAACTAAATGCCACTGTCCCATTATTGAAAGAAGCCTCTGCCAATATGTGATTTAAATCTTTATCAGGATAAAAATCAAACCAGCTTATGCCACAAATACAAAATGCATCTTTTGGACGAATATTTTTAAGAAATACATTGATATCTAAAAAGAAATATAATAATTAGGTGAAAAAAAAAGGTGAAATAAAAACTCTAAGCTGAAAAAATATCCAACAACTTATGATTTTGTTGTTATCTGATTTGAATTACCTTGAAAATCATACTTCTTAAATTAATGCATAGTATAGACAACCCGTTTATGAAAAGTTACTTTTTTGATGAATTTGCTACTTTTTTATTGCTACTTTTAAAAAAGAAACATTTTCTTTTAGTATTTTTTGACGTTAAAATAAGTTGTGGTGTGTGTGGAATATATCAAATATCTTTAAATTGAAGGTGGGTAAAAAATGCTATGTTACTTGCTTTAAGAAGGTAATTAATATTTATAGATATGCAGTTTAAAGAACAAAAAATTTTTGAGTATCATATAAAAGCTGCAACACAGATATGCAGATAAGGTGAGTAGGTGCATCTGTGTTGTAGTTTTTATTTTAAATTGTAACTTTAAAAATAATTATATTTACCTGGCAAGAATAACTGTTTTTGCTTTGATTTTTGATGAAAGCGAGTTTGACATTTAATTTCTCTGTGATCTATCTTTTCATCCATAAACACAATACACATACCAGGAAAAAAAGCTTCTGTAAATGTCTTTAAGCATTCTTTCAGATGTAAAATTATATTATTCTCAAAAAAATAGTCAGGAAAAGGTCCAATCAGGCATATATAAATTTTATGTTTCCTACTTCTAGCAAATTTTGTGAATGAAGTATATTTATTGCGAGTAAAATAACTTTCCCATTCAGAAACACTTTGCCTGCTTTCTGCATTGATATGAGAACCATTTGCATTATTATGAGCTACTACAGGTTGAGGAGCATACGTCAGAAATAAATTGTTTATTTTAAGATCATAAAACTTCTTTTCTGCTGCTTGGAGATTCTTTAACTTTTTATCCATTTTTTATCACTAAAAATAAAAGTCATAATTAAAGCTAGCTAGGTATAGAGCTAGCTTGTTAGCTACACATGTTAGCTACACAAAATATCCAGCTGGTTTATTATTATTTGATTTGTTATGTCGTATCCTTGCTACTACTTATCCGTCATGAAAAAATGTCGCTGTTTCGCTAGCTATATAAAAATATATAACGACTTATGTCCTGTGCTCTCCAGAAAATATATAACGACTTATGTCCTGTGCTCTCCAGAAAATATATTTTATGGCTTGGCAAATGTAGCTACAATAATAGAATAATGCATGACTATGAGCACTCCAGTCTGTTCTGTCAAGTGTGTTCTGTCAGCGTATCGAAAATGAAAACCGAAACCAAAATAGGAAGGGTAGGAATAGCTTGCGGAGCGCAGCCCAGAGGTTGTCCACATAAAGTCCCAGGGCCGGGAGAAATGAGCTATGATACCCGGAGGCTTGCGAAAAGCTTGCGTGTTACGAACTTTATAGGTACGATGATGTACACGCAGCTCAAAGAAACTTATTTTAGTCAGCTAATTAGGTGCCAGCTTTTTCAGAAGTGTCCGTTAATTAGAGAATCGACTGTATTCGAAGTTGTTGAAAGAAATGCTAAAAATTCCGTTGTAATTCCTTAGGCAGAAGAGTTGCACGATTAGTTAAAGTTAGTTAAAGCTGACAATAAAAACAGGATAAAGGAAACACTGATCATGTAAACACAGCAAAACCTGATAAATTTTTTGCATCCGTTTAAACGTGTCAGCTTTTTTAATAGGTGGACATGTTCATCTTTATCAATTTAACTCGCGAAAGTAGCCGAAATTCTTACTCGTCACGCCAGAATAAGCGTAAGCGTAACTTGGAGACAAGGTTGGCAAGGACATCGGGAGGAGAAAAAGAAATTTTAATCGTGTATTTCCGCCTCAACCAATACCCTATACCCTATTTTAATAAGAACCAGGAAATTTAGCTTCCAACCTCGATGTACTGTATCGTTTTTTAATATGAGGATGAAAACTCTTACGCTTTTTATCCTCGTGAGAAAGAGAAAGTATTTAGACATGCGAAAAGAATTTAAATATTGTCTGACAAAGTTAATAAATTAACAAAACGGGCGTTTTAAGATTCGATGTCAGGACTCACAAAGGAGTGCAAAAGGGCTAAAGAAACTTTTTCGTTTTCAATACGTGTTGTTGTGTTGTTGACATATTAGAACAAAAAGAATTCCGTTAAGGAGGGGCTCTGGCGAAAATTATCGCTGCTTATAATCAACTTCCGCCGCCCGACCAATCATATAAAAGAGGTTGAAAAGTTGTCTAGGAATTTGTTTTTCAAAATTCTTGATTGGTTCTTAAGAATTTGGATTTAGAAGTTCCACTAATTATGACGTCATGAACTAGAAGTTCCACAAATTATAACATCGTGAACTAGCTCTGAGTGAGGTGTTGTATTTGATAGTTTTACCAAGCCATTTAGGGTTAAAATTGTTTTTAGCAGTCGGTTTGGCATTTTGAATATTTTACATAATTTTCAATATTTAGTTACTACATTTATGCTCAATAACATTAACAGCAATTACATGTTTAAGAGCAAAATTAGCGCAACTTGTAAGAAAAATATGGCGAGAACTAATAAAGATTTTCCGAAAAAATAGAACAATTCCTGGATAACTTTTAAAAGGCATTTCATATGAGCCCAACTTGTTTCTTCGCGGGAGGTAAGCTTTAAATTCATTCGGCCTGCTGAAATATTGCTAGTGGAGAGGAGTTTTAAAACATTCTGGCGCAAAATAAACACCCACAAAATGATTCAGAGAAGTGAACTTCAGAATCAGTGTGCTAAGCATTTATTCATGACAAACTTAAGATTTGTTAGAAAATTAGAACTTTGTCCGTCCTTAAAGCTTTATCTCAAGAGTTCTAAGGATAAGAATGTCACCAACCTCGAACCCGGGTCTTTATTTTTTTAAAACAGGACGGCGAGACGATATAGTCCCGATAACAAAAAAAGAAAAAACACACCCTGGGATCGGGATTAAAATGTCACGTACCTGCTGGAAAGCGTCAATGCAAACTAATTTTCAACAACCGTGGTGTAAACTAAAAATTTAATTCACACTGAATGACAATTTTGTTACCCTTTCTTGATATTGATATTGAAGACGGCCACTATTTATACCAACCTCGTTCCCAGCGCCTCTTGTCTCAAATAAGAAATTGTACACGATTTTGCAGAAACCATACTCCCGGGAGCCAGAGGAATAATACATCGCGGAAATTTCTCGAATTCTGACTCTGTGATCCTGCGTATATTTATCTTTTATATGTTTCTTTTATACAGTCTAATTTCAATGTGTGCTTTGGTAGTTTTTTTCCCAATATTTGCACATTTTCTTATCCTCAGGGTTTGTTGCCTGATGACAAGGCCGCCAGGGCGTCGCCGGTTGTCCTCAAGCATGCTTCCATGCTGTTTTTTCGTGCATTGTTTACATCGCATTTTCCTTCGCAACATGGCAGTAAAGTAAACAGTGATTAACAGAGTATTCGAAACTTTGATTTGAATAAATGCTTAGGCAAATCTGCAGTGTAGCATCACTATATACACAATAATCTTTAGGTTTAAAGGACTATCAATTTTCTCGAATTACTGGTTCTGGTAATTGCAGTATACTGGGGTGAGAAGTGGTCTGATACCCAGCAGGTTACACTATTTACACCAGACATTATTATCGTAAGTACTTTAAGGTGAAACGCAGAGGAAACAGGGGAAACTATGAAGAAACTGGGGGAAATAGCTTGGACACGGAGTAAAACGGGCTGGAAACGAGGGTAAACGATCACGAAACTGGGAAGTCGAAAATGATAAATGATGGGGAAACGAGGAAACGACTGGGAAACAGGAAAAATTCGGGGACCGTAATATTTATGTAATTGTTATCATGAAGTCGTAAAACTTGAAAATAGCTACGTCGTTAAACTTATTTCACATTGATGCTAATACGTTGCATTCATTTGAAGAACTTTATTCACATTTTGATCAACAACACTTTTCGTTAATTTGTTTACATTATTATCGCAGCACGGTTACCATTTTTCGTGGGCCGTTTAAAGTACAGCTGTGCGACCAGGAACGATCGAGAGTGAAGCACTGACTTTAAGTTGCAACGACAACAACAACTGTTCGAATGTGACCGCCATGATTGATTGATTTTACGCACCATGCTTTCTGGTCGTTTCCTATAGTGCTTGTTTCTCATGTTTCTTAATTTCATACCGTTTCCCCCGGTTTCCCTGTAGTTTCCCTGTCATTTGTGATAGTTCCCCCCGTTTTTGGTATGTTTCACATTATAGTACTTACGCATTATTATTGATTAGTGAGGCCTTCATCCGCATATGGTATGGAGCACCAGGTCTTGCAAATGTGAGAATATCATGAAACTTGTTCGATTGTTGTTTTTCTTTACTGCAAACCACAACAATAACATTCTGATGCGCCATATTTGTGGAAATTCTAATTCTTCTGCAGGCTTACTTCCCATTTACAGGTTGACAAGTTTATATACGATTTCCATAACACAGAGCAGCTTCCTACTCATATCCCCTTGTCAATCTCGGATTGCTTAGTTTTACCATGAATAACTTCTTTGTTGCTGCATTGTCACCTAACATGAGATTAACCCACCGTTAGGGCTTACATCATAAGGACTGTTCTGTTCTCAAGTTTCTATCCTGATGGTTCCAATTGTTGAGTCTCACCTTCAACTTTATAGACTTTGATGGTGACATATATATACTTGACCTGGGGTCAAGTATATATATGTCCAATCCATGCAGAATCAATATATGCAGAATCCAATATCAAAGCTTAATCTGTTGATCTGTGGTTTTAGGAGAAGATATTAGACATGGGCAAACTGTATTGCGTCATGAGGGGTATTCGGCAGACTAAGAATGCCATAAGCGGAAATAGACTGCACATTATGCCCTTCCACTTACAAGAAATGTTGCGGTTTATTAACAATTCTTGTTTTTCATCATCTGACAAAGCTATGGGGCAATGCCTTATTTTGTTTGCCTTTTTCGGCCTTTTGGGAGTTTTTGAATGTTTTGTCCTTCTAAAAAATTTTTTGATTCCCATCTTCACTTGTCCCCATCTGAGTTTAGTTTTCCACCTTACAACAATATTCTTAACGTGACTATCAAAAGCTCTAAGATGGATCCCTAGAAAAACATTTCAAATTCCCTTTGGGAGGATTAATGGTGTTTTCTGTCCGGTTGAAGCCTTTTGCAATACCTTACATACCGCGGTACTCACCTGGGCGCTTGTTTTGTTTTTTAAAATGGGGACTTTGTCAATAGAAAATTAGTGTAAAAAATGGGCTAGATCTCAGTACGCATAGCTTTCAAATTGGTGGGGAATCATCAGCAGCATCTTGTGGTATTCTAGACTATGCCATTAGGATCATAGGGCAGTGGTCTAGCGATTGCTATCAGAGATATATTTCTAATACAGTACTTTCTAATGCATGAAGAGATTTGGGTTATGTCTTGGGAACCTCTCATAATATATTATCTATTGGGACATGCTATTGTAAATGGCAACCAAATGTGCATACTCTTTGGTAATTACCCTCTTTGCCTTGGGCAAGCATTTTAGTGTGATTACCATGTTATGATTACTGGCAGCACACGTTATCTGTCCTGCCTTAATCGATTACTTCTCTTACCCAGCATCCAGATCCATTCCCCAAATATACAACTACTTCACATGCGAATGATGTTGTATACTACAAATTATTTCAAAATACAATATTCTTTATTAATATGTGTGTTTTTACTGAGGAACGAAGACAATTCAACCGTAACAAACTACATTTATTTGACTTTTAAATGGTGCTTTGCTTTCATGAAAATAAAAACATCTTGGAGAATTTCGTTAATTATAACAATCATACTTAAGGACCTTAGTATCCTTAATGCTAGTTGTTTCAACTGTAATATGTACTTTCATGATTAGTAGGTATATGGCAATATACACTCCAAAATTGCTTTTATGATGTTCAGGCCTGTAATTTTTAATTCTTGAATTAGTCTGTTTACAAAAAATAAACTTTTGCATGTATGATATTAGTTTAGACCTGAAAACGGCATGCTCAATTCTGTTCCATGGATGTGTAGAGGTGTGCCAGTGTGATCGCACGCCATAGAATGGCAAGACTGGATTATATTATTGATCTTATCTTACTCCACAACTCTTCCTTCCTTTTTTCTTTTCAACCTTCTTCCAAATATCCTCTTCAACTATCTCGTCATCTTCAACTCTCTCACCATCTGTTATTCTTTTACCATCTTTGACTTTCTCATATGTACAGTGCATATTATACAATGTATATTATTCTACTCGCAAATTTTGATATACTAGTTTTTTTAAAAAATTTGATTGTTTTCACTGTTTTTTTTTTGTAGAATGTACACAAATGACCTTTTATCACCTTGGCAAACTGAGTGGAATAAGAATGAATCCATATTCGCACTGCCTATTAATACAAAAGGGCATAATACAAAGTCCAAAGTAAGGAAGAAAAACTATCCCTGTTCAAACATGCCGACAGACTCCAATGGTGATGCATTTCAGCATTATATTGATACTTGCCAATACATTAAAGAATATCGACAGCGTAAATTACAACATGTGGACTTAAATAAAGATGTTACTGTTGATACTAGTGATGTAGTGTCTGCAATTAGTAACAAAATTTTTATTGATTTAAAACATAGAGAGGAAAACCCTACTGTTTGTTTTAAAGGATCCATTAGCAATGATATGCTCTCTGGTTATCGATTAGGAGTTCAAAAAGAAAGGAAATTATCTCCTAAGTATTTACAAAAAGAAAGGTATATAAATTTCTATTAAATAATATAAACTATTATTTCATAAACAAAAAACAAGTTAAAATGATGTTGCATTTATTATAGAGTTTAAAAGGTTGTTTAATATGTCTTGTTGTCAAAAAAATTTCCATTTAAAGATTTTCAGATTTAGTCATGCTGCGTAAATTAAGATTTCATATTTAAGGAATGATAAATTTTGTCTGTCGTCAGTTTTCAGACCTGTTCGTTGTCCTTCCCAATTTAAAAGTCTAACTAATCTTAGATATATAAATTGATTGACTGTCTTCACACAACATTTTTTTCTATTCTAGAAAAAATGGAGTAAAGCGTCAATCTTGCAGAGTAAGTGTTAATGTCTATTAAAACTAATTTTATTTTTTTACCCTAGTGTATTTTGTTTGTGCTTGTTGTAAGGAAGTCGGGAGAAAAAGTATTTTAAATCCAGTAATATTTCCTTAAATTTGGTAATGTGCTGCAAATCCATCAAAATATTCAAATCAAGAAATATATTTCAATACACATCAAAATACATTTTCAATATAGTGACATCAAAGCTGCCATTTTTTAAAAGAAAAATATTGGGGCTTTAACACCTGTTCTCTCTAATGAATAAGTAAGTAGTATATTTTTGCAGCATATCCAGCATATCCATATAAATTAACAAGAAATATATTAAGAATAAAAAACAAATAGATAATAAAAATTTAATTGTCTTTTTTCAAATTTTATTTATAATCTAAAGCAAAGTTAAATATTTTACCAATTACATTTTAAAAAGTATTAAAAATTTAAAGTCATAGTATTTCATGCCTGGTACACAGATGTATTCGAGAAGCCTCCTTGTTCAATTGCTTTTAGTTATAGCTGCTATAAGGTTTATTCAAATCTTCATGTTCTTTACTGAGCTTCTATTCGTGTCCAGGGAGTTTATTATTTAATTTTTTTTTTTTCTTTTTTATGTTAATACTATTTATCTATTTATTATGAGCTGACCCTAGAGGTTGTAGTAACCTGAATTTTTTGTCAGAATACACTATACTATACTATACTAAATAGAACAGAGCAAAAAAAGAGTGGGCACAATAAAAAATAAAAAATGTGTTGAAGATTAATAATTGGGGATGGAGGAAAACATGGATATTTTGAGGGAAAGTTTTTATGGTTTATTATTATGTGAAAAAAAGATGTCATTGTAGTACAACGTCATTGATTTTCTTCTTCACACATTTTTGCATTTTAATATGCTATGACATTTCAAATGAGTTAAAGGGGCTACGAATGGAGTAACACAAAAGTTGAGTAAAGGAAAGGAAACTTTAAACTTTCATTTATGACCTAGCTAGCTGACTAGCTTTTTTTTTCTCAAATCTGCATGGAAAATATTAATGGATATAAAGCTATAATTAAGGCAACAACATTGACTTTAAAACCTTTTTAGAGGTAATAATGACCTTTTTGATAGTGTATGTATAGCATGTTTAACAAATATAGTCCCTCCAATTGTCTTTGCTTCCGCATCAAAACAAACTTTCGATTTTACTGTTATGTATGATATTTTGCAGACCGTAGCTTATTTTACCACCAAAAATGTACTGATAAATACTGAAATGTATCTATTTTTGAAAAATACCATTAAAAAGTAGCAAATCATAAAAAGAAATTATTATTGACAGGTTGTCTATATTCCTGCAATAAAATTGGTATAATTGGAAAAAAATGGATGATGTCTGTCATTCAGCCTAAGATGACGTCATCATATATATCCGAACCCTAAAACAGGTAAAAATGGTGGAACATAAACTTTGGAATAAGAAAACTTGTTGCAACCGTTTTGTGTTTTTTTAGTTGATAGAAGCATAAAAAGTATAAAATATGACTTTGAAAGTGTTAACAAGGGCATTTCAAAAAAAAGTTTTTGAACGATTTTCTTTCTGACCACCTGTTAGCCGAGGAGTCACCATGACAACAGGCATGATGTTTGACTATCCTTAAGCTAACAGAATTGCCAAAGAATCTAAATGTAAAAAATTAATCTTACAAATAATTAATCTTGTTAGTTTATAAGACAATGCTGGATCACCTAGCTATTTTTCAAATAATAGGTTGGCCACTACTTCTGGATACTCCATGAAACTCCTGGAAATGGAATATAATCCTTGAAAAACTCCTGAAAAATAATTAGTCTGAATCCATTTTTTTATTCAGGTTGGGTTTTCTCATTGAAATTCTTTTTGTAAATAAGTTCTGAAAATTTTGATAACAGTTATATAAAGTGTAAATTTTAAATTATTAGGAGTATAACAGTGCTACCTGATTTGTTTAAAAAAATAGGTCAAAATCGCATTTTGGTTGAAGCATAACATATCTTATTACCATAAATTTTTGAAAGTATTAAGATTTTATATCTTGTCCATTATTAACTGTAGACGAGATTTAACTGTCGAACATTTGACCCTTGGTCGATAAAAACATTTTGTTGAGTATTTTCTTTCAATGTCGCTCACAAAATGCCCAACTATGTCCTGCGTGGACGTATTTGAATCATAAAACCTATGTTTTGGAGATTTCAGATTTGCTTTCAAGTCGCTATTTTGTTCATTTCGTGTTTCTTTACAGATTTGTTCATTTGATAAATTCGAAATTTCATTCTTATTTTGGCAACGTTATTGCTTAAGCTGTAACTACAAGAGATATTTCTATAGCATGCTTTGCGAGCAATATGGCAACGATGATTTTGTTGCCTTTCTTTCATACATGCCAATTCGTATTTTGATATTGTTGAATCCAAAACCCCAACTCCTTGAAGCTTCTTCTCAATCTTTTTCTTTAGAAGCGCTATTTTATACGACATCTTTGTAAACATTTACTTCTTGTGTTGACTCAAAAAGTTGCACCTCTAAAGATTTATTATGAGATTTCGCTGCTACGATTTTCTTCTTATAGCTAACCGGCTTGTGTGGCAGGCAAGCAAGTTAGAGCAATGCTATACGTATCTCTGGCGGTAATGTAACATAGTTACAGTCGGAGGGGAGGAAGAGCCAACCGTTAGGATGGAATCCACAAGGACGTTAAAACTTCCCGTTACTTACTTACTTACTATATTCTTCAACCGTTGCATGTAGATACGCATTTTGTTGATTCATCTTGAGCAACTCCTCATCGATGCACTTGTTTCCAAGTTTTGCATCACATAACTCTTTCTCAAGAATTCGATTTTGTTCGGAAGTTACATCAAGAACTTGAATTCAATCTTTGCTGATCAGCTTTCATTGCAGCTATGGTTGCACCTTTGGCTTCAATTTTACTAGCTTGCTTTACCATGTCATTTTTTAATGATAACATAATCGCTGTGTTGAAATTTAGTTGTCGCGTCATAACGTTAATAGCATTATTGTTTTTTATATTCTAAAAAATATATCCATTGCTTAAGAATTCACACCTTATTTAAAAATATTTGATACGTATAGCATATAGTCGAGTGACTTATCCATAAAACAGAGCAACAAAACTCACTTGATTGCACACGATGTTAATTTTTCCTTCATCTGCGACCATTGTTGTATTTTCTTCAAAAAGGTAACTTCTGGTTCACTGCTTTGTTTAACATCAACAGTAGTATATTCGTTTTGTTTAAGCTGGTTGTTGATAACCTGTTTATTTGATTTGTTTTTATATTGACTTTTCTTCATCTTGCGTTTATCCATCGTGAACGCTTCATAGTTAAAATGTAAATGATTTTTTTGTTTTTATGAAAACAAATTTGACTTCAGGCAATGCAACGTCATATAAGATGGTGGCAGAATGGTTGCAAAAAGAACAAATTGTTTCTAAGTAATTCTAGACTGACGTTATGTTGTTCTTATAGTCTGTAATGGCATTCAGGATGAGTACGTTGTTTTGGCAAAATCTAAGGTTCAATAGTATAAAATAGTTTCTTATGAAAAAAAACTTGTATTTCTTGCTTCCGTTGCACACCAAGCGTGAAACAGATGCAGCAATGAAGCAAGCTTCAACTTTTGCTCCATGCTTCATGCTTGCTTCACTTGCTTTAGGCATGCTCAAATCAGACGCATCTGCTTCATACGTGTAACACAGGCAATAGAGACTGCTTTCAGAAAGATGTATTATATGTACAGAAGGACTGGATCCGGCTAATGCGATATAGCATTGGTAAGATGAAAGTTTAGCAGAAAGAAATAAAGAGTGCTTTTAGAAAGTGAAACATCACACTCATTTAAGTTATTGTATTACGCAAAACGGATGTATTGTGTGATCTATTTAAGTTGTTTTTGTTTTCACAATTACCCATAATTTAACCTGCTTATATATTCCAAACAAATCAGGTGTCTCTTTGTTACTCAGGTTCCACATTCAGGCTTTTACTTTGGTAAAGAAATGTCTCAGACCCGTAGCAACCAGAGTAGCCGAGCAGAGGGGGAAATAGCCTCCCCTCTAATAATTTTGCCAATTTTTTTTATACACAAAAACCATCACAGCTAACAATAACTATTTGTAATCATAGAATTGTAATTTGTTGCATCGTGTTTACATCATTTAAACCTTTAAATTTGCAATATTTTCCAACCCCCAGGGCTATCCACGCCTTAAGGAGAGACGCGAAGACTTAAAATAGTAATTTTTTTCAATAAGAAGCCGATCTTCTTCAGAGTGTGTTTTATACTTTTTGTGTATACGAAGCTGTACTACTTTTTTGAGATTTACGAAAGAATTGGAACAGCGTGATATTGGTGTTGAAACCGAAGTAGTTTTTCACACTTCACATGTACTACCATCACGCTACATGTTATACTTTCTGCGCCGTTTACATTTATATTTACAGGACGTTTGTCTTTTTAAACTTATTGCAACTAACTTATTTCTTATTGCACTTTCGTCTTTAACATTTTCTTCTTCTTCTACTGTGATCTGTCGTCTTGTCACTTTCTTTATCGTATTGGGCGTTCACTCCGCAACTTTCTTTTTTTTGTTTTTTATGAATTTAGTGACATTGTCCGCATAAAACGACTTTTGTGATTTGATTGAAGTGTATTTTTGATTGACAAATATTTCTGATTTTATAAATAAAACAGTTTTATATCTAAAGAATATCAAAATATATTTCGATGTTGATTAAAGAATATTTCCAGATTTGTAATATCTCTATAATTGGTTGTAATGCACCTTTGTTTTTTTAGCACATCTTCAATCTTCCTATCTTTCAGGCAATACAAAAAGTCGCGTTGAAAGAGAAAGCGGTTCTAGGTTTACCAAAATGTGACAGTGTGTGTATGCCAAACAAAAGTGCAGAATCTGTAACTCCAGAAAACATTCTCTCATGTTTCAAACTTAGCAAATTATTGTTAGAACCTGGATTAAATGCTCCTCGGAACGTTAAGAAGTCGCCAAACTGGAAAGCACATACATTATCAAAGACTAGTAAATTGCGTTCTTCTCAAGAAACGAAACTATCAACGAAAATAACGAATGGTGAACCGTATAACGATTATAGTGACCTCGTCAAGAGAATGTTGGAACGCAACGAGCAACGGAATAAAGAAAAAACACAATCTGAGAAGACAAATAAAACCAACTTATCTCCTTTTTATTTAATGGCGACTACATAGGACAAATTAAAGTTGCATTTCATCTGCGGTTGGTTCTCTGTGCTTTATTTTATTGCAGTTCTTTATCTCGATCTGATTACCTTCGACCTGATTGATGTCTTTTTCACCTTTTTTTACAAGTCGGGGAATATCAAAACTAGGTCAAAATTCCAAGGAAAGTCGGGGAATTTTGGTTTATGAAACTCGGCCCTTAATTGTCCGAGTGCAAATCTAGTTATGACATGAAAATGTGTTTTGTTTTAAGCAATTTATGTAGAGAAGTGAAGAAATTGTCATTTTTGTTATGATAAAGTCAAGGGGTCTCTCTATATTTTTATATTTATATATGTGCGTAACTAAAAAGTCGAAAGAAAGTATAGCTAGCGAAAAATTCGGATATTTGCGCAAAATTTGTTCACTTTTCCACGACTAATATTTGCAAATTTTGGTCGACTTGTGATTTATTTTTGTTATTAAAAATTATTTTTGTGTTTTTTTTACCAATTTCATAGATTATCTGATTGAAAATTATTTATGCTATATTATATTGTATTAAAGTATATTTTTTTAAATATAGTTTGGATGCAACTGCCATCGAATTTAGTTTCGTCTTTTCCTTATTTCCAAACAAACCGCAAAGGAACGGAGGAATCTTGGTTGGGTTTATAGCTGTTTTTCGTCATCTTTTTCTTCTGAAAAATACATTTTACATTCTCACGACTTCATCGTAACAAGATTTGTTAAGGGCCCAACCACACTTCAGCATTGGTAGTTTGAAACATTTACTTTTATTTCGTTCTGTAGCGCAAAGAGCCAGCTGTTTGGACGCAGCTCTTTCAACCGAGTATAGTGGACAAATAGAGAGGAAAGTGTTATTTTTTTAAATTTGATCTCCTGAAAATAAGTAATAACCATTCGTTCCTTATGTTATCAAAATATGTTAGAAGCGATAATAATCTTTGGGAGACCCAACGTGATTTTCTTACCACCAGTTCTCAGTCAATTTTAATATCCTCAGAGAAAGCTTACTTAACCGGGCCAACAAAAAATAAAATAATGCGCTGAATGAGTCACAAAGAGTTCCTCGCCAATATGGCAGAGAAATGTAAGAATAAATCCAGCAACAACTTTTACATTTTTACTTTCTTGGCACTCTCGTATCTATAACTATCTTCTTCACACAAAACAAAGTATTGTGAAAGTCCCTCCTTACTTGCGTTTTAGCAAAAAAATGCCCTGCGTTGGGAGTCGCGGGTCCCGTTCCTTTCCTCTAGGGCCGTTTATTTACATTCCAAACAGACAAGATTTCTCAGAAAAAAAGAATGAGGCATGGATGGCCGTCACAGTAGCAGGAAGAGATTTCTAAATGGAAGGTTATATTGTCTGTAGACAGTCCTTTCCAGACAGCCAGTAAGTAAGTTTGTTTCTAAAAAAATAATTGATTTTTATGTATTCTGTGTATATAGTTCCTACTCTCTTTTTACCAAGCCTTTATCATTAATATTATTATAAAAATTGGTGTGAACTAAACTGCTAGCTAGCTAGGGCCGCAATCGCAAATATGTTTGGTTCGGGTCGCATGAACCTTCAAATCTAGGGGCGGGCGGGCGGGTGGTACAATGACCTATCGGTTTTTTCTCAAAAATTATTGCAAAAACGAAAGCAGAAACGATCTTTTGCAGGTACCATACGGGAGCGGGGAACAAAACAAATAAAAATATATTGTTTCGTTTTAATTTTATTTATTATTATCAGTCAATCAATATCAGTAACAAAGTTGTCCATGCGCGCTTGTATTCTAGAAGTCATTGATGGAACGAACTCCGCTAACAGCGCTTCCAAATTGTTTGTAGGTTGTGGTGGTGCGATCGGGCTTGAGTTGGTCATTCTAAAAACAGTAAAGAAGTTGAAATGGGAATAGTTATCAGAGAATATTCAATTTGATGTTACTCACAAAGGGGCCAAGCAAATTTTATTTTAATATTTCCACCCCTCCGCCCCTAAAATTATCGGGTTTTTTAGTTTCGAAGTTGGGGCGGGCGGGTGACCCGAACCAGGCATATTTGCGATTGCGGCCTAGATAAAAAGGCATTGTGTATTGTGTAGCTAACTATAAGCTGTTGCACATTCTTAATTTGTAAAGTTTCCAACTAGATCACTTTCACTAGCTAACTACTAACTACAGTGTGGTAGCTGGATGGTGAAATACATGATGTTAAGTGCAGGTTTTTTTACTTGTGTTAATACATACATAACATTAACTAAAGCCTCATTCCCAATTCCCTTATTGAGCTTGTTGCCTTCAAAGTAATAAAGTTCATCTTTTTTTCATCTCCTTGCAGTCCCCTTCATAGGATAGCTATTTCTTGTCACCTTTTTCGTGATAAAATCAATTTTGACAACACGAAAAAAAAGAGCATTTTGATTTATTTAGCTATTATGATATGATGATACGAAAACTATGCCCAAGTGTCTGTCTGTAACAGGCAAAGTAGATGTGTTCATTTTCCTCTAAAGTTGTCAAAAATGCATTCATTTTTCAAAATAGTTTTTAGCACATTGATTGATGAATGATTGAAAAAAAATGTAAATGAGAGAAAATTTGTGCGAAAATTTGTCATTTGTGCCTCGTGTCCCCATCTCATGCAACAAATATTTTGCAAAACTATTTGAAGCATAGTGAAATTAACCAATAAAAATGCAAGAAACTGTAAACATTGCAAGTTAAACTTCAAGTGAAGAGAGATGATAGGAGAGCAAAAATGTCGGACGAAAAGAAGAAGGAGGAAAAGGAAATTAATCGTCTTTTATAAAACAAATCCTGCGTTATGGGATAGTGGTAATGTATATTACAAAAATAAAAAAGCATGTTCTTCTTCTTCTTCATCATCTAGCAAAAGTAAAGCCAATACCATTTCTCTGCTTATTCCTGCTGTCATAACTAAATCGCACTTTAACTTAAAATTTTTTTTAAGAACATTCAAATCAAAGTTTTTCATAAGACTATTCTGGAGCAAATAAGAAGTGGCGTCACAAGAAACATTTTCATGCGCATGCTATGCAACATGTTGCATAGCGCGCGCATAAAAATGTCCCTCATGTCCCCTTACATGTCCCCGTAATTAAGTTTTAATTTAATTAATTCTTTTTTTACTGTGAGAATTTTTGTTTAAAAAAAGGATCAATATGTCCTTGTAAGAAAATGCACTTGGTGATATTTTTCTACTAAAACAGACTCACATCAATGGCGAATTCTTATCACTATAGATCTAGCTTAATGCAAGTATTATTTTTAAAGCATGTATCATGGAGCTTTTTTCTAGTTTTAAATACATACTATGAATTTTTGTACTTTGATGTCACTTGTTTTAGAGCAAATGCAACATATGTCATAATGAGATTGATGGGAATTATTATTATTTATAATTAAAATTAAGTAATGTCTAGTTTAAAACAGGCACAACTTCTTAATTTTTTGGTTTGCTGCCAATGGTGCGTAACAACACTGAAATGCTGTAACATTTATACAGTTTATAATATAGCATTTATGGTATGATATTTATTTAGTGATAGAATGACTGTTGGAAGAGGCAGTAACAAAAATCTTCAAGTTTGACTAAATTTTAAAGTTTTCCATTATAGCTCCAAAATTTCAAGGCATTTCAATTTTTCTAATTTATTTTTAGGTTTTCCAATTTATCTCCAAAATTTTAGGGTTTTCAATTTATCTCCAAAATTTTAAGGTTTTTCGATTTATCTCCAAAATTTTAGGGTTTTTCGATTTATCTCCAAAATTTTAGGGTTTTTCGATTTATCTCCAAAATTTTAGGGTTTTTCGATTTATCTCCAAAATTTTAAGGTTTTCCTTTTAGCTTTTCCAATTGCATCTCAATATCTTGAGAGCAAACTCTCAAAAACTATTTTGAGCTCTGTGAAACTAAATAAACACACAGACCTTTGACTTCCAATACCGACAATGATTCTTGGATGAAGGTATGTGAGTCATCGTAGAAAAGACATTTCCTATGATTTCCTACTGCACTCTATATGAACCCACTGTACTTCATTTATCATAATTTCGTATTAGTATTAACTTAACTTTTTACCTGGTGAGAGAAGATTTTTAAGGGGGTAAAAATGACTATTTGATAACAGTAACAAAAGAGTGGCCATTTCATATTTTCCACAGTTTTACCTGTCCGTTTTATTTGAAAAGACGTTCATTTAAGCTTTTACTGCATTCATTGGCATTAAATCGACTTGTTTTTATAGGTTTTGATTTATTGATTGATTGATTGATTGATTGATTAAGCAATCATGGTGCAAATATATTTATGTGGTCCTGGTGGTGCAGGAAAAACAACATTAATAAAGAAATTATGTGCAGAAAAATCTTTTGAGTCATACACTCAATTGAAAGAAGTTGCCAGGACAGTAATGAAGCAAGAAAATATTCAAAAAAGTGACCTCGAGAAGTACAACTTGCAAGAATTTTTCAACTTTCAACATCTTATTCTTAAAAGACAATACTATGAAGAAGAGAAAATGTCGGGAGAAAATATTGTCAGTGATAGAAGCGTCATGGATTGCCTTGCTTACCTGTATTGGAAGATGGAAAAGGTGAACAAGATGAATTGAGGATCGAGACACTACTGCAAGATAACAAAGCTCTTGTGAGTATCAAAATTGTTTTTGCTTATAAAAAAAATTATTATAGCAAAATTATTTTTTTGCTATAATTCTCCATTAGTGAAAAAAACCTTAAATATCTGATGTATATACTAAAACCTATTAGAAGTGAAGTACGCTGTCGTTTAAAAAATGTCCAAATGTTCAATACTTTGTTGACAATTTGTTGACATTAGAAAAGTTAGAAGTTTTGGCGATTGTAGAAATAATTTCTTTGAAGCGAAGAACAGTCTATCTACACACCCTAAAAGCCATCTTCTGGCTTAATTAAATAATTACATCCACAGAAGTGAGGGTGATTGAGTGAGTTTGTCACACTGCATTTCATCTGCATCTCATCTAAACAGTTAAATTCTTATTTTGCATCCATAGTTCTTTTCTGTTTTTAGAACGAGTTAGCAAATGAAGCGATTAAAAGATATCAGCGTTCACTAGTCGTGGTTGTGCAACCCTGGGAATGCTCCTCTCCAAAAGAAGACGGTACTAGACTATCCATGTCGTATACAGAATCCAAACGCTTTGTGGAAATACTTCACATCTTGCTGAAGCAGTATCATATCGGTTACATCGACCTTGATATCAGCGACCTTTACGAAAGAGTAAAAGTTTTAAAGGAAGCGGTAAGTGGAAAGATATACAAAAACACCTGCTCGCTCTTCTACTATGCACACCTATCTAAGAGAACTAAGAAATACGGAAAGACATATGCTGGCAAGCAACAATTTGACGACACATCAATTGCATTTTACCTGGATGATAAAAATCGCGAGGATTCCTTTATTCGGACTGTAAAGATTTCCGAGGATCAAATGACACAGCACCTATCGAAGATTAAGGAGCAATCTTCAAGATTCGCTCAAAAATATGGCGCTAAAAACTTATTTTCCTTACAGTTTGATATGAAAGTGCGACCTGTTGATGTGCAAAAGATCTTGCTGGGAAAAATCTTCATCAACGGGCACGAGTACAGTTTCTTAGGCTGCAGCAGCTCTGGCTTAAAATCGCGTAAGGCCTTCTTGTGGAAGGGTACTCGTGAGAACGCGGAGGAGATATTACGTGAGTGCGGAAGGTTTGATAAAATATCTTCGAAATCAAAACGGTTGGCTCGTGTTGGCCTGCTTTTTAGCTCTGTTTTTACTACGGACATAAGTGCTGACGTTATAGAAGTTGACGATATCACAACGCCCGATAAGAAATATAATTTCACCGATGGTTGTGGAGGCTTAAGTCGTGACTTGGCTAAGGAAGTTTATTCGAGGATTCCGGACAAAGAAACTGTCAACGAACCAGCCAATTACCTTCCATCCGTTTATCAGTTCAGATTGCAGGGAATAAAAGGTGTAGTCGCGCTGGATAGAACATTACGAAAGAAGCAATTAAAGATTAGGCCGTCCATGGTTAAATTTGAGACCGATGCGTTTCCTCATATCTCTGTGTGTGATTTCAGTAGACCTTATTCGTTTGGTTATCTGAACAGACAGTTAATTTATCTTTTGTCGGGACTTGGGGTAAAGGACGAGAAGTTTTTAGCCATACAGGAAGAATATTTTGAAATGATACGGAATGTGTATACAAATGCTGACTCAGCAATAACATTTCTACAGTGGAACAACAAGTACATCGAAGCTGAAAGAATCGCGCATGCGTATAAAGACGATAAGTCTTTTAATTTGCATTCATCAAAAACGAGATCTCTTTTAGATTCCATGGTGCGAAGTTTTATTCAAAAAGACGAAAAGCGTAAAATTGGAGGTGTTATGAAAGAAAAACTACGAGTGCTAGTGAAAAAATCCCGAATGGTATACGGTGTCTGTGATCAAACTGGACAGTTAAAGTACGGCCAGTGTTACGTGAGAATTACCATAGACGGTGTGGCTAAGACTCTAAAGGGGAAAATCGTATCAGGCAGAATGCCGTGTTATTTGCTGGGTGACATCAGAGTATTAGAAGCCGTGGACATACCAGAACTTCAACATCTTGTTGACTGTGTTGTGTTCCCAACACAGGGAGCGCGACCACATGCTGATGAACAGGCTGGTGGCGATTTAGATGGAGACAAGTTCTTCGTATGTTGGGATGAAAGATTGATACCTGCAAAGACAGCTCGTAGTCATGACTACATAGGTGCACCAAATAAAAAGGAGGGACATGTCACATACGAGAAACTTATTAAATACTTTTCAATCCAAAACGAAGCTATGAAAGTTACTGGTCTGTTGGCTAATCTGTATGATCACTGGGTGGATTTGAAAGGAGCAGGTAGTGAAGAGTGTGAACGAATCGGCGTGTTATTTGGACGCGCTATCGATGCAACAAAAAGCGGGGAGGTTATATGCATTCCCGATTGGTTGAATCAGAAGACTGTGCAACATTCAAACACATTCGTTTGGCATCGGATGGTAAAAGCAGCTGTTAAATTTAAACGTGGCATCGGAGATAAAACCATCTCACAAGCTGTGAATGGAACACTCTCTATTGATGACTTGTCGGAAGAATTCCTCTCTGATATCCTTTCCCAAGACTTTTGTAACCAGTCGGAATTTCAAAAATTCCACTTGGTTTGGTTGTATGCAAAATCAAGATACAACTGGCAAAAGGCGCTTGAATATATCAAGAATAAATTCTCGCATCTCCTGAATTTTTCATTGTTTACCGCCGTGGAAAAACAAGCAGCGATCGAAATGGGTATATCCATACACGACGTTTGCAATGCTTTGTTCCGAGCGCAAGTGTTTCCTTTAGAGGATTTGAATCATTTCCATATGTTGGGAAACTCCTCCAAATGGGGTTTGTATTACAAAAGCACGCATGCCAATTTCGAGCTTCAAATGCTTCAACGAGCTCTCACAAAAAACGACTCCGTCTTAATCACGTGGAAAATGCCGAATGACGTATATATTGGTTTACAATTTGATACGCAACTTCAAGTAGGAAAAGAGCTCGTGGTAAAAGCTGACGAAATAAAGTTCTACTTCATATCAAAGAAGTTCGCATTAAGGAAACAACATCAACCGAAGATGGATTACTACTATGATCTTGTAGAAGATAGGTTTCAAGTTTATAGAAATCGTGATAAACGGCAAACGTTTTTATGGCTCAGAAGTAGCCCACTAAACCAAAAGGTAAAGGATGACGTTGCACATATCAATTTTTATGATCAAGATCAAATAATTGATTGTTTGAGTATGGACTTAGCGACGTTTGATATTCGTGGAAGAAGAGATGATCCTCGAAGTCATCCTCTTATCAATAAAGCCCCTTTTCTCGAAGTTGAAGTCTTTGCAATAAAAAACAACCAACCGGCATATTTCGATTTGTACATTGCAAATGAACTTGCTGACATTCTCGAGGAGGAAAGTATAGGTGAAGGTGAAGAAGAAGATGAGGAAGAAGAAGAAAGAAATGTCAATGAAATCTTGTTAGAACTTCTTCGTGAAACAAGTAAGAAAGGAAAAATACCCGTGTCTGAACTAAAAACTCATCTTGAAAATATGGTAGCAGTTTGTGTACCGTATCTAACTGAACCTTCAACCGAAGTAAATGAAAAACTTACCGATTTGGTGATCTCTGCAAATTTTTCCGAAGCTGGATTAGAAGACCTCGTTAACATTATGGTAAGTTTGAGCAGACTTCACCAACATTCCCTTGCTCAGATCATGTCAGAACAACTTAATCAACCAAATGTGTCAGTTGAAGAGTTACTCGCTGCTTCAGTCCAGTGGAGTATTTGCTGGTATGTTCAACCAGGCACGCTGATATCACTGTTTGGGAATATCAAAGAAAAGCTTTTACAGAACGAAACACCATCCCGCGTAAAACATGTTGTTGAAAATATTTGGATTTGTTTTGTTGAACTTTTAAATGACATAACACTTTGCAAAGAGGATATATTTAAAGGTGCCATTAGTGGATTAAAAGTTGACCAACAAGGTGATTCCAACGTAAAGCATGACGGAATAAATGCTGGTTTTGATGCAACTGTTGAAAATGCAAAAAACTTTTCTTGGAGCTTTGAGGAAGAAAGGGACACAAATAACAATGGCGACGAAGACAACATGTTTGAAGAAGAAAATGAGAATGACAAGGGCAACCAAAGCAGAAACACAACATTCAGTATTACCCTGCAACACACGTCTCCCTTCTCGAACTTGTCATATTGTCCTTCAAAAGGGGACTATGTGGTATTGATGCGTAAAAAGGACTGGAACGAGTGTAAAGGCGTAAAAGCTATAGTTTGCATAGCGTGCGTTGCTAATGTTACTCCAGTTCCGTTCAGCATCAAGCTTAATCTATTGGATGAGCATGTCCCGAAGCTTATTTTAGAGGAAGTGAAAGAAAGGTCGAGTCGTTGGATGATAAACACGCTTCAAAATGCGAACGTCACATTGTATACAAGAGTTTTAAAAGCATCGAAAAGACTGCTAGATGATATGCCGCTGGAAGAAAAATTATTTGAAGCCATTTATTCTGGTGTTGTGGTCGCCCAACCATGTCCGCCCAATGCATTCACGACCGTCATTAAAGACTGTAATGAAAGCCAACAAGATGGTATCAAAGCTGCGATCAACAACACGTTAATGTTAATACAAGGACCACCAGGTACTGGTAAAACAAAGGTGGCATGTTTAATTTTAGGAGAGGTGTCAACGCGTAAAAAATATGGCGTACTAGCTGTTGCTGAGACAAACATAGCGGTTGATAACATGTGCAAACAGTTGCTTAATATGAACGTCAACATAGTTCGGATTGGTAATATGAAAGGTATTTCTAGCGAGCTGTATGAGCACACATTGGAGGGACAACTCGCTATGCTTGAAGATAGAGAAGCCGAAGTGATTCATTGCAGAAATAAAGAGGGAGATCTATACCGCAAAAAAAAGTTCGTGAAAAAGGTTTTGGAACAAGCTGACGTCGTCTTGACGACATGCGCCGGTGCCGGTGATTCGTCGTTATCTGATCAACAATTTCATTTTGTTTTGGTGGACGAAGCGACGCAAACTAAAGAAGCCACTTTGCTTTGCGCGTTGTCTCATGGAGCGAAGCAGTTGGTGATGATAGGTGATTCGAACCAATTGGGACCCTTAGTGCATCTGGAAAAAGACTGGAGTTGGTTAAGTGATCGGGAGCACAGAGAAGTTACTGAGAAGTTGGAGAACACTTTGTTTGATAGATTGCAAATTACATCGGTCCCGGTTTATTTTTTGAAGACGCAGTATCGAATGCATCCAAGTATAGCTGAATATCCTTCTAAAACGTTTTACGATAGCAAATTGAAATCTGGAGTATCTGAAAAAGACCGCTTGCCACCATGGCAATTTACACGTGAGCCGATGATTTTCATCGACGTCAAAGGAGTGGAAAAATCATACGGCACTTCGTTTTACAACGAAGAAGAAGCAGAGCAAGTGAGACATGTAGTGAAATATTTAACCAGCGACAACAATGTAAAGAACAAATACATAGCCGTCTTGTCTTTGTACAAAGGACAGGTGTTACGTTTAAGACAAAGTCTTGATGCAGTTGAAGTCAACAGTATCGATGGTTTCCAAGGAAGAGAAGCAGAAGTCATTATAGTATCAACAGTACGAACTAACAGACAATTAGGTAAACATCTTATCCATTAAGATGATCGTATTTTTTTCTCAGGATAAATTTTACAAAAAGGCGTGGTAAATTTTTTTGCGATATTTCTGCGAATACGCGAAAATTAGTTTAATATGCGTGAAAGGTAGCCTAACAACAAATCAGGTACAGCTCAAATAATTGACGTTGCAAATGTCGTTAGCTTCCGTTACTGGATTATGTTTGAGTTATTGTATTGAAAAACATTCAAAGGGTGTTGGTAAAAAGTTCGATCAAATTTTACTTAAGTTATGTTGTTATTGAATGAGAATAACTGTTTTTAAAAGAGTTAAGATTTCAACGATTACTTAGTGAACTGTCGTCTTTAGGTTTTTCTGACGACAAGAAGCGATTAAATGTGTTGTTGACAAGAGCAAAGCGAGGCTTAATCGTTATTGGCCATCGAGACACCCTTAGCACGTCGTATATATGGAAGGGTTGGATTGATAGCGTTGTTGAGAAGACTGGAAACGACATAACTGCGAGCAAGTTTAAAATAAACGAGGCGAAGAAAGGCGACCAAGTGGAGAAAAAAGATCAGAGGAATTTTGAAAAACGCGCACCGTACAAAGGAAAATCTTCCAAGAGATGGGATAAAGATGAAACAAGACGTAGAAAAAGATAAGGTGCGCCTATATTGTTTCAAAACAATATTTTTTATGCCATAGACATATATTCAAACCGTTTTCTTGCACCCGTCCTAGGAACTATGCTCCTCAGTATTTACAATTCCTGTATTTTTGACATTTTTTCCACCTTTTTTCTTGTGATCTTTTGAAAGAGGTTATTACAGTCCGGAGTGACAGGGAGTGTCAATTAGGACAGTGTGGGGAGAATTTTTAACCTTTTCCATTGTGTTGCTGGGTGCCTGGTTAATATCTTTCTTGCTTGTGTGTATTTTAAAGACCAGAATAACAAAAAATAAGTACAATTTTGTCACAAAAAATAATTGTACTACCGGAAAAATAATGTGGAATGGAAAATGTTTTTTATATATTATGGTATCGCATTCCCACCTTCCCTGCATAATAACCTATTTGAAAAATCACAAATAAAATTTCTCCTATTAAAATGGCACAATTGTCTAATAATGAAAATTCAGGAGACTTTCTTAATTTCTAATCTAATGACGTCATTATAATGTTTTCGTTTCTGGATCATTTCTAAATGCCGCATTGTGCAGAAGTTAATAACACAAGCATTATTATTTCCCAAAAAAATAGGTCTTCATATCATTAAAATAAGGAACTTTCTTGTAGATATGACGTCATTTTTGACTATACATCATGCCAAAAAAGGGCGGGTTTAATAAGGGACGAAGATTTTTAACAGAAAATTGAGTTGTACATACGTTTTTATTCATTCATAATTTGTGGAAATATTTTATTTTATGCATATCAACAATATACACAACAGTAATATATATACAAAAGCATATTGTTGTATGAATGTAAATATGTCACTGACAGCTACGTATATTTATACACATACCCTAATATTATCGTGAATAATTAATTAAGGCTGGTTTCACGGAAAAGCCTAGCTTATAATTATCTTTTATAGTGCTTATTCAAAAGAAGCTTATTGCGAAATTTAAATTACCCCTTGGCGCGTGATCGATCAGGAAAACATAAGAGCTAAGATCAATTCCCTGTGTTTTTTCGTTAAGTAAACTATTTTAACTGCTAATCAGGTTTTTATTTTAGCACATGTGACAAATTTACACTTTTACATTGTAACTCCCTTCTTAGCACATTTTTAGCTGTTTTTTAACATTTTTAACAATTATATTTTTAGACACACTAAATTTTTAATATATGTATATATAAAAGTTTCTTCCGCGAACTTATTCCCTCACAATAGGTTTTTTTGATTATGTGCTGATTTCTCCTCACACAGAGTTAATGGCTCTTCGTTTGTCGTATCTTCGCACAGAGCTTATCCCCCTTATCATTTTAAAATTTAGTAGAATTGTTTTAGCCCCATTACTAACTTCCATTAAACAAAATGGAGATGTCTTCACGCATGCGCCTTAAATGGCGTTTTAGAGTTTTTATTGTGATCCTTGATTCAGACTATCTTTAGTACGTATAATTTTTGTGCCAGAGAAGTTGTTGTATAATATTGAACAACATTAAAGAAATAACCACGTATCACATTAACACATAGCATTTTCATGCACATGTTATCCTGATGTTTCTTGCATGAAAAGCATCAACCTCGTCCCTAGGCCTTTTTGTCTCTCATCGGCGCTGCGCTTATTGATAGGTCTAACGTCATGTTCGTCTTGACGTCCAATATGCAAAAAGAGACAACGGGACCTGGGATTGAGGTTGGAAAAGCATCCAAATAATGTACAGTTGCTGCAGTATTAAAATATTAGAATTTCCATCTATATTTGTTATCTGTTCCATGTAGTCTTGCTAACCGTAATACTCAAGGCATTGGGCACGAAGTTAAAACATCTGCATTGTTTTTCTTGAACAGTCTTCCGTGAAACGTTTTCGGCGTAACATTCTTTCTTTAAAAGCCTTTGATCTTCGGGAGGCGTATACTTTCCGCTTCTCTTTCTTCAGTGCGAATAGCAACTTTTTTCTGAAATCTTCTCTCGCTGACAACCAGTTTTCGACCAGCAGTGATTTCACTAAGTAGAAACAATAAATTTTTGTGTAAAAGTGTATTGACCTTAAACCCATGGTTTGTAGCGCTTCTGCCACGAGGGTAAAACGCGTTTCATCAATTAAAGGCGCTATAGAACCTGGATTCGAGGTCGCAAGTGTATATCACATTTGGAACTTGTAGCAGACTGCTTTATCGAACAAGTGAAAAAATTCTGTCTGACGAAATTTTGGCAGACAAATATGTAATAAAATGCGGGCGTGAAAATTATTGTCTAGAGTTGGTGGACTGGAGAAAGTAAACAGACTAAATTTTTTCTAGGTGACGAATATTTTTGTCGACAAAAACTTAATTTTCGCGAGAACTAATTTTCGCCAAGTTAATTACTTTTTTATACCGTTTTATACCCCTTTTTTAATAGCTTTTTATGAAGAAAGGACTGATTAAGGTGGGAAATCAACATCTATGCTAGGTGAATCAGTAAATAGAAATAGTGAGAAAAATATATTAAGTATTAATTTTCACAAATTTCGCGATTTATTTTCCTAATAATTTCGCGAAAATAATTTTCAACGAAAATTTTGTTCATATTTTTTATCCAATAAGGCAGATATTCTTTTTAAACAAACAACACATGAAAACCATAACAAGTTCCTTTAAACATTTAAACACCAAAGGACTCTAGTGTATACAAGAGCCTTTTCGTCCCTTGCCGCCCCTACCGACGCCCACAGCCGCAGTTTTCAAAAACTAATCTTAAGAGGTTCTAAATATTTCTATGTACAAAAAGCACATATTTGTTTGTAACTTTTCTCCTCGTTACAAAAGAACACAGCTCCATGTATTCTAAATTACTGTCTGTGGAAGGTCTATTTACACTGCTTTATTATTTAATTTTAAGAAACTTTAGAGATAAGGTCAAAAGGGCGTCGCTTTTATTAAAAGAAAACTAGTAGTTAAACTGAAACAATAGAATCTAGAAAATTTGATAGAAACAGAAGCCCCTATTTGTCATTTCTACATCTTCACGTGACAAATTTCTGTTAGTATTTTAGCATTCAAGCAGGAGTTTACCTGAAATCTATAAGTCCATCATTATTCTTGTCAATCTGATCGATCAAATTCACCAATTGGAACTAAAACGCCAATAAAAATGCATGTCACAAATTTTCTCATTCATGTTAGATGTGGCTTAGAGTGAACCGTTAACAAGATTTCGTCAGATTGCTTCGACTAGCTTGGGTTTTGTCAGGATATGGAAAATCAGTACTGCAGTAATCAGAAGAAATCAGCGAGTTATGTCAAAAATTAGAATAAAGGCAGAATTGCTCGATTGGCAGTACCAAGAAGAAAGGGTAGCAATTTGTAAGTGTGGTAGATAGATGATGCAATTAGGGCATTATCATTTTCGTTACTGTTCCGTTTTCTAATCTCGCTGGGATAGGTCCCAAATTTGAAATAAAGAGGTCACGAGTAGGTGATGATTGGTCAGAAATTTGGACCTTCGTAATTGTTCCCAGTGAAAGAGTACTTTAGACTGTAAAATGTTTGCCATCTCAGTTTCAGTCATTCTTTGCATCAAAACCCTAAACTTTATCAACAACAACGGGAAAAAACGGAGTAGAATTCAACTGTTATTTGAAACAGAATATTACCAAACAGGCGCATGCATGAAACGGATTAAAATCTTACTTTATCCATTTTTAAACCAGTTTCAAGTAGCCCGCGCAAAAATTCTTCTTTTGAAATATCTCCGCTCTTGTCTTTATCCCATTGGAAAAATAAATCCGTGAGTCGCATTCGATTGTCTTGAATAAACTGTACAAGCACGTCCATCCCAGAAGGTGGAGGCTACGATGAAGCAAAAACACATGTTTTTCACTGCCTCTTCCATAAGGAAGCCAAGAACAGAATTTCAACTACGTACCTTTCCCTTGCTGTATCCGCCCAAACCACCCGTTACTATGGTAATATCTCGCGTATTTTCAAGACTACATATCATTTTGTACGTATCATGAGACACAGTGATGTCCTGTATAATGTAAGAAACTGGTTATATTATCATGTACATAACAGTAGTAATTAAACCAAACGTTTAGCCACAATACGCAGAGATGATGTAGTGGTAGTGCATTCAAATGGGTATTGTAAGTAAAACCTTCATTTGCAATTTCTTTCCCTATCCCTCTCTCCTTACAATAGAGAAAACCATTTCTGTTCGAGTCTCCACTCCGGCGCACTTTAAATGTAGTGTTGTCAGTCCATTTGGTGCCATCTACTAACCGCTAACAGGCTTGCGTAGCAGGCAAGCAAGTTAGAGCAATGCTTTACGTATCTCTGGCGGTTATGTAACAAGTTACAGTCAGAGGGGAGGAAGAGCCAGCCGTTAGGGTGAAATCCACAAGGACGTTAAAACTTAGAGTCAGGAAACTGGCGCGCCGGCGTAACATTTTCTGCATTAATGTCGTGTTCCAGCTTTTCTACTTTCTAGTCCAAGGTGCTAACTAAGGTGTACGTTCATTAAGAACCTTTTTTCGTGGATCATTGCTTATCCCTCTATTTTTGCTTGTCGAATCAACATTTTTGTATCAAATTAATCCATATTGGCTTAAGTCCGTCCTGCACCTAGCTAGCCAGATAACAAAGGTGTTTATTAACTTTATCGGGAAAAGCCTATTCGTCTTTATACTGTTGCTATAAACACTTTTAAAATTTTATTAGTGACCAGGAAAATTTCTTTGTCAAAGGACTTTTGTCAAATAACATCATAGCACGGTTCTACTTTTCACAGTATCAGCTACAATGTGCTTCGCTGTTGTATATCTGGATAGTTCTCTTATGGAATACAAATGTTATTTCAAAATTCGCAATTATGTATTACTCTGAATTTTTCTCTCTAACCGTACACACTATTAAAAAAACCATTTTATATGACGTAACATGACACGAGAATGTATGCATCATGCCAATCTTTAGACTTTAAATTACAAGCTTGGTAAAATACTGATGGCGGTGATCAAAAGCGAAAATCATGCCCCTCTATCCTAGTTCTTTTTCACCGGGCTTAATAATACATATAAGCACTTTCATTTTAAAACATCGAGTGAAATTATTAAACTTACATCTAAGCCAAGCAGTTCGATTGACGTGTTTTTAAAAACAGCTTCCAGAACGTACATCACTCCTTCATCACCAATTGGATTCAAACCAATCTATATTTTGCATGTCTTTCATCAGTAAATATATAAAATACTTGTTAAAACTTACCTCTCGCGAAAAAACAATTGGAGATCATTTTGAAACCTTTGAAAGTTGTCTAGGAATCTTTTTTTTTTGAATTTTTTTTATTTGTGCTCGAGATAAAAGTTTTAAGGGCTTTTTACATGAGAGTAGGGGCGGGACCAACCTCGTCCCCAGGGCATCTTGTATCTTTTCTGACCATCGTCAATTCGCTCTTAAACAGGTAGTTGCTGTTATTAAGCATAATTGTAAGAACTAAAAATTAAAATTTTTGTAATATATTCAAAATGCCAAACTAAATGTCCAAAAACATTTTAACCCTTTGTGGCTGGTAAACATAGAGCTACTTCATGACATCATGCATAAATAAAACATCTCATTTCAAAATCTTAAGGATCAAGATTTTGCAAAAAAATATACAATTTCCTAAACAACTTTCCAAGCTTTTTCATATGAAATTAACCATTCTCGTCCCAAGTTTATTTCAAAGAGCTCTGGGGACGAGAATATGAAATTAACTTGTTTTTTCGCGGGAGTTTAGTTAAGTAGTGTTCTTCGCGATAATCAATAGCCGCTATGCATACGCAATTTCGGAATTAAGACACTGTTTTTAATTCTTTAATTTATCTGTTTGTTATTATTATATTATTTTGCGGTTGTGCAAGTTGGAAATCCCATCCTCCGTAACAAAGTTTCTAAAAGTGTTAACATGTCGAATCTCTTAAGATATTTACAGCTTTCTTTGGTTTGCTTTTGTTTCTTCTTATAAGTCAGCATCGTATTTTAAGCCTCACAGCTTGTGTTGTGGCAAAAATATATATATATTTCCAAAACATTCCAAATTCAAGATAATTCGGAAATTCGCCAAATATAACATGGTCTAGGGTCTTAGATTTAATACTGATTCAAATATGTAAACAAATACGCGCCAGGATAGGCGATAAATCTCTCAAAAGAACTTCTTCTTTTTACCACTTTTTCTATGCTATCCTACCAAGAACAGGATTAAAAAGCCTAACTTACTCGAACGCGTTAAAGAATTAAAAATGCTATCCTAATTTCGAAATTGCGTATTATGTAGAAGCATAGGAAGAGAGGGAAGATCTAGACAAAGTTACTTTGTCTTTTTGAAACGATAAATTCTAAACCTTAAATGTATGGAGACATGGATGTGCCGCCAGACCAGGAGCTATCTTTGAAGCGCCATATACACCAATACGATTGTTGCTATGTGGAAAAAAAAGAACAGTTATACCGAGATACATAAAGTCAAATATACATATCAACTGCTCCAACCCCGTTCCCAGGACCCTTACTTAAAGTATGGAGGAAAGAAAACGCATTCTCACTCCTTAAAGTATTGCCGTGCTCCGATGTTAGAAAATCCATTATTTACATAACAAGTAGATAGTATCAGGGAAAAGACAAACATACCTGATGTCAAGACTTTTCAATGCCTTGTTTACTTTTAAGTGACGTCCAAATGCTAAGCAGCCAATAAATGAAATTCCGTTCCATGACAAATTTAAGTCAGTCAAACAGCTATTTTTCTACGAAAAGAACAAACACAAACGGTAATGAGCAGTGCATGATGGTTGAAAATTTAAGAACCAAGTAATTTTTGCTGAAGCTAATTCTTTATCAAAAATAATAGCCACGTATAAACAGTTTTATAAAACAATGCCATACCCTTAGAGCAGCCGCAACTGAAACAGCTCCTTTGGCTCTTATGCAGTTCCATTTTAAATTAAAAGATTTTAAAGATTTGTTCAGTGCCTGAAAAGAAGATACAAAAGGCTTGTTTACACTTCCGCAAAACAAGAGACACAAGGCCTGTTTACACTACCCTGAAAACAAGATACACACAACGCTTGTTTACACTGTTTATATTTTACACTTCTGCGTTTCCCGAAGCTTTTGCGGGAATAGAAAGGAGTCAACTTATAGCAGATATCACAAAAATTGGATAACATAACTATCTCGTGAGCAAAACAACCTAGGAACCAAACCTTTTATAACGTAACATGTGATATTTTCATTAATTAAATAGGTTTAAACAAACCAAATTCTCCGATATGTGTCTTCTTGAGTAAAACAAAAAGCCTAACTTATATGAGGAAAAGGGTTTTAGGGTGCAATATCTAGACAAAAACAAATAAGACACTTACCAATCCGGCCCCCAAATAAAGTCCACCTTGCTCACCGATTTCGTTGTAACTTAAATTCAATTCTTGCAGGGAGTTGTTGATTTTCAAAGACTCGGCAAAGGCTTTCGCAACACGATCTGTGAACCTGTTTCCTTCACAAAATTAGGAAATAAGAAACAAAAAACAATAAAAAAAAGTTTTAAGAATAAACCAAAAAAAGAGTACCTTTTAAATTCAAGTATTTTAAGGTTGTGTTGACCAGCAGCATTTTTGCGAACGCGATGCCAGCCTCGGGAAGAAGTTCGTTGTCGCACAACACCTAAATAAAATGATGGATTGCAACCTCGTTCTCACATTCGGGCGATGGTAGCAGCAAAATTTTTTTATATATATCACTTGCCTCACTTATCAATATGCACTACAAAATTACAAATATTCTGAACTATTTTTTACACGAAAAATTATTTCTAATCTTATGCTATTTTTCACTTTTTATGGGTCGAAAGGCGGCGTTTATTCAAAGAGGAGACTTAAGAGGGCGTCTTTATGTTTTTAGGATTTTACACATGGGCGTTAATTTAAAAAGAGTGTTTACTTTTAAAAGGGCGTTTGTTTTGGAATAGAAGTTTTTTCAAGCTTTTACAGTGCCCGAATTATTGTTAGGAGTCTTGATATTATACTTTTGTAAAAGTTAAGCCCAACCCAAACCCAACCTCATACTGGCCCTCTTCTAAATCTATATATATTAATAGAAAGCTATCCAGTCACAACATTATAGTTGTAAAAAGAAAATGGTACGTTTGAGCCTGGTCAGTAGTAGTAATTCGAAATATCATTGGGTATTTTGTTAAACAGATCTGGGGACGAAGATGGGGAGTTTTGCATTCTACGGTGAAACTTACCAAGTCTGAAATATAGTTATTTTCATGCAACATAGCGGCAAAAGCTAGTCCACCCTCTGTTTTCAATTGATTTTCCGAAAGATCCAGTTGTGTTATGCACGTGTTGTTCTAAATAATATCAACTATGTTAACTATCAACTATGTATTTCCCTCACTAAAATCCAGCCAACTACGTAGTTGGCTGGATTTTAGTGAGGGAAATACTTCTTCATAAGGACACAAAATGTCTGAAACTTTCGCGAATTTCGCGAATTGATATATCATTCGCGAAATTAATTTGCAAAGAAAGAAATTTTTCTTTGAAAAAAAATATACCCGATGTGTCTATTCCCAGTCATAAACTATCTTTTTTAAAAACAGATTTTGTCCAAGCTGATGTAAATTCATCCCAATGTGCTTTTATTTACATTAACTATTACTAATATTATTACTAATAACTTTCATATAAAGGACCCTGGAAACAAGTAGATTTATCATAAAATCATTCTTACTAACCAGTAATGCCTTCGTCATAGCCAAGGTACCATTTACACCAAGCCCGTGATGACGCATTTCTAGCGTTTTATTTCTAAATTTTTTCATGATAAAAGAAATGGGAACGAACCCAATATCTTTACATTCTTGAACATAAATATCTGTCGCACTAGGATCATAAGGAGCGCACTCCGGTTCTAAAAAAAAGTAGGTTTGAAAAGTGATGTAAGTTGAAGAAGGCGACGTGACATGATGTCTAAGGACAATGTCGGGAGCAAAAATGCTAGACAGTATAGTTGCTACGCAGTACTAGCTGCTTAGCAACTGTACTCCAAACAAGTCGGGGCACAAAACATTATTACTGACTGTAAGTATTTTTTCCTCAAATAAAACTTTCACAAATCAATTAAAAAGACCTCCTACCTGGAAAGCTGTCTTCAATATCTGTGTCATACTCACTGCTGTTATCATCACTCGCAGAGTCAACAGATAGACACAATATCGAGGCTGGAAAGAACAAATTTCAGAAAAGAATATATTTTCAATTTCTTTCAGTTAGTGTCCTTACTATATGAATAAACTTGTACCTATTTGTAGTGCGATGGCAGGAATTAAAAAACTAGTATGTTACATATTAACCGTTAAATTATAATCAGGAGAGAATAGAGCGTCAAGTCTGAATAAACGAAGAGTTATCCACCCCCACCTCCCATTTCCCCCCTCCCCCCTCCAAAAAAAGTATATTCATTGGAAAAAGCATTCATTTTCATCGTCCACTACAACATTATTAAAAAAACCCGGATCGGATCGCTGTCTCGGTTGTCAAAATACATACAGGATGCCCTGGAGACGAGGTTGATGCACTGGATGTCAAACTAACTCAAATGGCTTAAACGTTAAGCACTTAAATTTTACGGAAAGTTGATAGGTCAGGTGGTGTGTAAAATGAAATTGCAAAATGATAGGACAATATCTCAAAGGCAATCATGTTAGTTTTCTTTAAGCAGTACGCTTGCAGGTAAGATCAAATGTTGAAAAACAAAACAAAAATGTAAACAATAACAGTCAGTACTCCATCTACATACTTTCATTTCTTCGCTCGCCACTCCAAGCTTCCTTCTGTTTCTTCTCCCTTTCATTGCATTGTGTGATAAATATGTTATCATCTGCAGCTGTCGTGTTTGACGATGTTACTTCTATCTGCGGTTGATCAATGCTTACTTCTGGTATGCTTTGTGAAGATGTGATGCTTTGTGTCCTGATGACTGAGTCTCTTCTTTCACTATGGTTTGAACCAGGTTTGTTTGTGTATATATTTTTCTTTCGTTGAATTCCGTTAAAAGCAGGACGATCGTGTTTTGAATTCTGCTCGAAGTCAGTTTGAAAGTTGACGGTAAGAGAATCTCTCTTTTTGTTACTCCATCTTGGTACATTCCCTTGTGAAAGCGAGTGTTTGCTTTGAGATCTATATAATAACGGTAGTCATTTGTTTACCTACAGCAACAAAATGGAAGTATGGAAATGTCAATGATATAAAAAAAACTTTGGATGGAATTTGATCAGAGCTTTGATATGAAACTTTTGGCATGACTGTATTTGAGAATGATTGATACGAGCTTTTCCTACGCGAAAGCTTTGAAGGTGCAGACCAGAGTTTGATTCCTCCCCCTGTTTTTCTGACTATTCATAGGCTGGGCGTGGTCTATAGGTGCGTCTAATTTCTGACCAATTCTGAGCTTCAACTTTTTATAAATCAACATTAACTAACTCAGCAAGAGGTATAGAAGTTGTATGCACAATTAACTGAGTCATTTTTCTAATAGTATCTTTTGAGCTTTGACTGAAACTTTGATATGAGTATTATTCGTGTTAAAATATTTTGTGATAAGAGACAAACCTTTCTCTCGTATACGTTAGTTTTACGTCTGCAGATGTCAACGTTTTTCTCTTCTGTTCTGCAGTTTGGACAGGTTTGCGAGATCGTGTCCCATGAGATGTATGCGCGCGAACATGTTGTTTCTTCATTTATACTTTCATGTGCTGTATGAAAGAAATATAATGTTGATCATACAGAGAATCTTTAGAGTTTAACATTTACGAGGCATTTTCGCGAGTGTCGCAAATTTCGCAAAAAAATATATATTAACGGTGACTTCGCGAAATTTAACCCAGTACTGTTTGATGATGTGCAAGTGGGAAAAAGAAAACAAGAAAAAGATGAGAAGGAAAAACGCTTTTATTTGATTTGAGTTTGCCGATGAAAACATTCTGGAGTGCAACATTTGTTTTAAAATAAAAACAACAATAACAAAAAACGAGGATTTTCATGCTCAACTTTTCCCTCATTTTGCGATTCGCGAAAATTCATCTAAATTAAACTCTACAAAAAAGTATTCCTATGCAAAAATTTTTAAACCTGCAATGACGGAAATATTTTTTATCAAAAAGGAAAAAACCTGGGAACTAAGATGTCTATCACCCAGAGTTTGCTTGCAACACATCCCGCTATCAGAACCCTTGATGCAGCTCCGATTCCAGATCACTCACCTGATGTTACTTACGGATATAGGTTTCGTCACAAGACAAACCAAAAAACTTCAAACTTTGAATTCACCACAAAACACATAAAATAAAACTCGTATACTTGTGATATACAAACTGCAAGAACAAGAGGTGCCTTGGGCGAAGAATGAATTCAAATATACTATCACTTTAAAGAAACAATTTTCTAAAAATCACAAATCTTTTTGTCTCGCTTGCCAGAGAGAATAGGAGCATTAGAATAACAAACAGGCAAGCTTTGTAACCAGGTATAACCAGGCAAGCTTTATCCCTATATAATAAAAAACTTTAGCTGGTTTGAACTGGTTTTAATTATGTCAACCCCTATATACCCAAGGCTCTTGGCTTTGTTAAGTCAGGGGAGAGGGCGAAGACGTTACAAAGCTGAACATAACCACAATCATTCAAACCGCGATTTTGAGGTAAGAAAATGTGCGCATAAGCCGTAAGCCGTAAATGATTGTTCAGTGCAGCCAATTCAAAAGACCATACTTAAGCGACATCTCAGAATACTTTCAGGGTGGAAATATGCGCGCTAGATCTTCGAAATTTGATGTGCTCTCATGCGTATGGCCAAAACCTTTATAATTTACAAATGCATGAAAAAAAGAAACACAGATTTAAGATTACATTACAGTAACTAACATAGCAACGCGTTAAACGCTTTCGTGAAAGCTTCCTTTTTTTACTAAAGCACTTCTATCGAAATCACAATAAGATCTGTATTAGTAATATATAAAGGAATGTCTCAATCCTGGTGTAAATCTAGTTTAGAGAAATATAATATTCACAACGGTGTCACAGCTGATTATTTCTAACATGGACCCCGCGTTAACGATCCTAAAAATATATCAATATCAATATTTTTTTTTACCGTGACACAACCATACGTTTTTTCACCATAGCACCATACGTTAGTTAAAAAGGTCTGCTCCTCACACATTCATTAAAAAAAACAGATATCATAGTAATTATTTACAAGGCAAACGTTATTACAAGAGAACGTTAATGTAATTATCAGCCATTAAGGTTATTTAGCGTTTTATTTTAAAATGAGTCCCAAGTGCCATGTGGAAGTAATTGACTTGTACGTATTTTTATTGCAACCCGAATTACATCAACACTGTGTATAACAACCTTGTTCTCAGTCTTTCACACTTTATTTCGGAACCAAAAGCGGATGAATACTTTGTTGGAATAAACTGGAAAAAATGAGGGGTGTTAATTAAAGTTTCCCCGGCTAAAAGTTCTTCTCATGCTTACTTTAACCAAGCTATATAACTTCTTAGAATTTACTACCGGTCTATCCTTTTATCCAAATGTTCCAGTTAATCGACTAGTTTTCATGTCAATTAATGAACTTTCATGGTTGCAGGAGAAGGAAGATAACAAGAAAGAAAATACACAGCAATATTTTCTTTTGAAACAATTAGATATTTTTCTTCATCCGAGACCTAATTTTGGTAACCAAGAAATTTTGCAGACTAACCTAAACGGTTTATTTTTTCCCTACAAGGTATTATCTTCTCATGAAACGGGTTGGGTTTTTTCTTTTGTCGTTAAAACAAGATAGCTTTAACAGGATAAACAAAGCACTTGGTATTGCCAAATAAAAATGTGTTGAAACTCGTCGGCAAGGCTTCTCAGGTTTGGTCCCAAATACAAAACCGAAACATCCCTGGGCGAAGTTCGGTTTATTGTTGTATGTTGAAAGGTAAAATTCCACATGTTATTGAAAAAAACGCATTGTGCTCGTCATTCTTCTCACATGAAGTGGACTTTGACTTCAAAAAAGTCAAGAGCACGTGATTACTATCGCGAATGATCACTTTCAGGTTGCAAGCTATTGCTCATATAGCTAGCCAAAAGTCCAGCAAATACCAATGTCACGGAGAGATTTAGATATTTAGTTGTATTGTCGTTATCTTCAAGCAAAATGAAAATCTTAAACACATGTACAATACTTACGTAAATAATATTTCAGTTTTCCGTTTCTATATTTATACTTTCGGCAGCCACTAACTCCGCATCTCCCAAAAAAGCAAATTTAGGACTGTAAAAGGTTAGCTTCTTGATAAGTGGAGAAAAAAAAATGATCTGGGAATGTCAAAATTAACTCAAAACTGGTGTGGTAGGATTTAAATAATTTTTAGGTTGCTTTTATAATAGTTATCTTGAGTACCTTTTAACTTTAAGAAACACGAAAATTCACCTACCTTGGAAGAACATTATTTGCAGAAATTTCTAAAACTCATTACTTCAATTAAACAACAAGGTTGCATAGACAGTTCTCACGTAAATTAAATTCTATTTTACAGCTCTAGTTAAACCATTAGACAGAAACTCTTTATATACAATAGTATTTTATAAACTATTTAAATATGTAACTGTTTTCATGATGTTTATATAACAAATGCAAATAAAAAACGCAAATAAACGACATAACATTCATTGCAACACTGGTTCTGTAAAATAGCATATTTCAAAACTGTTCTGGGAAATAATTGCTTGATGAAATAACATTCCGTGACATAACTTTATGGGACCATTCTGTAAAATAATATTGCTCTTTTGGTATCATAACATTGCAGCACAGCTCTGTAAAATAACATGGCTCCACTGTTCTGCAAATTACCACGGCAGAATCGCTCTCTAAATTAACATGCTATCACTGATCTGCGAAATAACAATGCAGCAGCAGCATCGTTATGTGAATTAACATGGTATAGTTGTTCTGCGAAATAATACTGCAGTGGTGTTCTGTGAAATAACGTGTTTACGCCGTTCTGCAAAATAACAATGTGCTGTGCCTGTAAATATTTCTGGAAGAAAGTAAATCCAAATTTACATGGTTAAAATTGAAAAGAAAAGCCATATTCTATTTCACGGAATTAAATCGCAAAGTGTTGCATAAAACAAATAAATACACCGTTGCAGGCTGTAGACATTTTCTTGTCCGTTCTTATTTTCAACGTGGACCAAAACATGAAACACGTGACAATAACAGGTGTGTTACAAATTTCGCTAACGATGCTTTATGCGTGACATGTCAGTTGTAATAAATAGAACAATATATTTATCGTGAAAATTTATTTAAAGGGAAGACATCAGGTCAGCTAATCAACGTGATAATCTCCTCTTTTCTTTTTTTCGCAAGTCGCAAGATATCATCTGATAATGTCTGTACGGACTTGTAATTAGCTGTCTCTGTTGAGAAAATATCACAAAGAAAACCCTGAATCGATTTCTAGAAAAAAAGACATAAATGTTTATTATTTTTATACAAATCCTGATTTGGTTTAATGAAACAGGAGATTGTAGTGGATAATCTCGCTTTTTTTGCAGAAAGTAACGTGCATTTTTTGAAAAACAAAAAAAAACGTTACCATAAACCAAATTACATTAACTTCGAAAAAAGTCGGATTAAAAAAATTCTGATAATTTAATGCTTCAACAAAATTTACTTGATGATGGAATAAAACAAAACACCAATATTTATCAAAAAACTTCCTGTATCATAGCTCTAAAATAAAATACCTAATTGGTGTTTGCTTAGCCTAAATCTGAAAATGGGTCTTCTGCTTCGAGATCGTGATCAATTGCTTCTGATGCCGGCTTTGTTAAATCCTTTGATTATGAGCTGCTAAGAATTTCTCAACTTATCATAAAACCCAATAATCCATTGAGCATGAACTGGTTTCATCACAAAAAAGTTGGTAACCACATTATTTATTAAAAATACAGACTAAAAAAAACCACTCAGCATTTGAAATTTTAGAACCCTTAAGTAAGTTAGGACATTGAAAAAATTGAACGCATAAAAAAATTCGGAAAATTAAATTTCCGGGCACACATTCGTCCGAAAATAAAAACGTCCGAACTTTTTCGAAGTTAATGTACATTGGGGAAACAAGCTTCCAACAAACACACAAGAGAATTAACATTGCTACAAAAAAAAGCAAAACATCACCTTAAATGACGAACACAACTTGTTTAAATCCTCCACCGGACCTAGAAATCCCCACGCTAATATTGGTGTTATATGCATTGAGATATCGTAAAACCTTGAGAAGAAACCAGCGGGATTCTAAACACCAGGAACATAATATAAAACATTATTTTAGTCAACAAAAGATGAAACGTGAAACAAACTGGCATTTAATCAGCACATTCATACCTCCAACATTCTCTTCTTTCCCTTTATAACTGTCCATATCGCAGTTGATAAAGCCTAAAGATAAAAACAGCTGTATATGGACATCTGTACAAATGTGAAGTCTAATACATAGAAGAGTGTCTCTAATTAATTGTCAGAGGGCTATGGCCAAACAGTTAAGATGATGTTTCCCTCCGTTTTCCCAAGTGTTTCTAGGGAAATCCATCTCCTGTATAATTGCCCCCCCCCCCCCCCCACTTCCCCCTCCTTCCGGATAATTCCCAAAGGATAACACCATTCCTTCGAGAACACCAACCCAAAACAACCATTTCCTGGTCCTGGATTAGTGACTTGCATACGTTCCCATCGCTGACATGTTACTTTTCTGCACACTCCGGTTAGAGAAAAGTTCTAGTTTAGAGAAATTAGTGTGACAGAACCGAGGAAGGGTGGGAAGTGGGGCAATCATCCAGAGGTTAAGAATTTCCCAACATACTGTTTCTTTAATTCGCAGTGACAGCCAGCGATTGTGAATAGCGGTTGTAATACCAGCAGGTGGATTCTCAAGGTCTTGAAATGAATCCATAATTATAAAATCAAGAATGATGTCGTAGAAGTTAACATAGCAGATCTAAAAAAAAGTTATGGATACGGTTTTAACGGAATAACAAAATATGGATAGTTAAGATCCACAGAAAGAGAAATTAAACACGAGTTAACTGACAATCACAGGGATATTCAGGACAATTTAGGAGGATTTTAGCTGTTTTTAGGAGATATTTCAATTAGCGGGAAAAACACATACAAAAATTTAGGAGATTTTAAAATTTCAATCAGTGAAAGTGTCACTTAGAATCACAAGACGTAAATATATCAAAACAAATGAACAAGGAAAACAAATTGGATTGATCAGACTGTGTCAATGCTACTAATCATGACTTTAGACTTTGTTGCATTAGCTCCTAGCTGATACAGAATATTAAAGTACTTTACTATAGAACAGTAAAGTATTTTGAAGTTATAAACCACAAAAGAAAACCCAATATAAAAATTCAGTTTATCAAATGGATGTTCAATTTAGGAGGTTTTTAGGAGTTTCACAAAAAATCAGGAAATTTTAGGATTTTTTTAGAGTTTTAGGAAGCGTGAGAACCCTGAATCACCAAACCAATTGCTGGCAAAAAATATAGTTTATAATTTTCGGGGCTCTCTCCTTTACCCTTAATTTCTCCACTTATTCCTGAAAAACCCAAAGCGGATGGAAATAGATGCTTCATATTTGTCGAAACAGAAAATAAATCACCTTATATTGCCAAGTTATAGAAATGTTTCAATTTCCTGATTGAATAGTTTTTTAACTCAAGATTTATATATTATTATTTACATGCATATAAAAAAAGGTATACACAGACTCACCCCTCTGCCACTTAGTTCTTCCTCTATACTTTCCCAGTTGTTCGCATCTTCACAATAGTTCATCATATCATTGAAATCAACAAAGAACTGAGTATCATCCTAAAAAGAATATTCCATCACAGTGCAATAATCTACTAAAAAAAAATCAATAACATACAAAACTCTGACTGTACAGAAAGCAAAGTCTTTATTTTAAAGAATGATATTTTTAATTTGATGTGAACACACAAGTTTAAAAACCTTCAAATTTTGAATTTTGGAATATCTTAGGGCATTCTTTGCACAATATCAGTGCTATTTAAAATCTACAAAACAACCAATTAAATTCATTCCCTCCCATATTGACTTATGCTCCACGAGTTGACTGGCGCAGAGTGTAAAATATTTATAACATTACAAGATCCTTGAAGCAACGCGTTTGACAAATTTAACCTGCTTTAAATTTTTGATATTTGACAAGCTCTTACAAACCTCACTAAGTTTTTCCTAAGAGGAGTCAAAATCGTGTGAATAAATATGGTTTTCCCAAGGATCCCACTCTTGAATTTTCCAGATTTTTTATTTAATTTGATGACAATAAAAAAAGAATACGCACATAATTTGCTTTTCTGATGAGTCCAGACAATACTTCTCTTCCACATTCCACAAACCATTCTTTGTATTCCTTCTTCTTTAGTAGGTTCTGAACAGAAAAATAAAGCTTGTTCATAACAAAACATTTAAAAATCACTATCCACATAGCAATACATTATGTATAGTAAAAAACAACAGTAACTCCAAAACAAATTTTCTGACTTTGCCTGACCATTTTACTGCTTTCTCTACAAGTAGGCCTTAACCCTATTCGGTCCAGGGTTTTTCGAACATATTATGACCAGGGGGGGGGGAGTCCTCAATAATTTTTCATAGGCTTGTCCAAATTGAATCAAACTTAGCACACTTATAGTACGTCACAAAAGGAACAAAATGCAGCAATAAATTTTTGTTTGCGTCAGCACATTTTCTATGATGTCATCAAAAGCTTGAAATTTGTTTAAAATGCCACTATCTGCTTAAAATTCTATTACTTTAGTTCTAGAGCGAATTTTTACATTCTGTTTGAAGTTTCTGAAAGCCAAATAAATGTTATTTAACATATTTTTCAGTTTTTATATAGATCGCATGAAAATTTGGCAAAAATTGCCTGAAAATCCGGTTTTTTTTCGATTATCAGGTGAAATCCAAAAAATTCTGGAAATCGGATTAATCACGTGTCCAAAAAATGCAAAATGATTCTTCTTGATGAAACAAAGTTGTGTTGTAAGTTTCAAGTTCTAAAGATAATCCTAACAAGAGTTATTATATTTTCCCCATTATAAGGGTTCCATAGAGATTTTTAGGGGTAGTTTCGAGTAATAGCCAATATCAAAGCCTCTGAAAGGTATGGGACCTAAAAAATTGGCATACAGGTGTCTAATAGATAATTATTGAAACTCAGTAAGTATCGTAGCCATGCACCATAGCATTCAGGAGTTATTAAAAAAACCGTCAGGGGGGGGGGGTGGGTGAGGTGGAATCCACCCCCTCTCAACCAACCCCCAGACCGAATAGGGTTAAAAGGGTACTATTTTTCTGACTTAGTTATACGATTGTTGTTATATAATTGTTGGTGTCTGAAACAAAAAGACTCACAAATAAAAATAGTATATATATAGAAATGAAATAAAAGTTTTAACAGCAATATTCCCTGGCTTTCCCTGAGCTTACAATGAAAAAGCTTTTTTCCTGACCTTTTCCTGATGCTATGAACCCTGAAAAAGGTAAATTTATAAAATAGATGCAATAAATTATTAACAGTATTTACCTTAAATGCACGACGGATGCAATAAACCTTCACACAAAAATCGACATCATTATCGCACTGCAGTAACTCTGTTCTAAAACAAAAGAAAACAACTGGAAAATATTTTTTTTTTCCTAAAATTAAAAGGATTTTAAAGCATATGAAATGACTTTTCCCCATGTTCAATATGTTTAAAATCAGCAACGAGAAAAGTTTTATCAAAAAATTTAAGATAAATCAAAAGTTTTTTTTTAAATTTCTGTCCGCAACCTTAAAAACAGTATGGACCCACAGGCCTGTTTTCTCAAATTTTTATGTTTTTTAAACAATTTTGTTTATTCAGGTTTGTATTACATTTCAAAGTAATCAAAATCTACAGATCAATATTTACCTGATAGCTCTCACAGGTACACCATAATTTGTTAAATATTCGATTCCATGCATGTAATAATCGTGTTTACTGAAAACGTAAAAAAAATAACTAATACTACTTCAAACCGATGATACTGCACACATAAACTTGTAATAATAAAGCTTTCAAGGAAAGAATAGTTCAATTTCTTAATAAGAAAACTTTAGATAAAATTATATATACCAATGTTTTCCAATTAACTCTTTTAGATTCATTTCCAGTGTTACAATATCTTCTGCTGAGTCCTGAAAAATTAAAACATTTTTTGCACTGATAAGATCGACAAACAAGCAAGCAAAAATAAATGAAAGTTAAAAAAAAGGGACAAACCTGAATTTCTATTGATTCTGCTGCAGATAAAAACGAATCATTGTCACTGTCATCATCCCAGTCATCACTAAAGTTTTTCTGATCACGTATAAGATTTACAATCTCATCATAACCTTCGCATGTTACTTCTGGTGCATCCTCAATATTTAGGTCTTCAGTTATCGCCTTGTGTTGGCCATGAATATACACACTGGTTTTTTCATTCACTAACTGTATGTCCTGCGCAAAGTCGAGCATCTGACGAAGTCTGTTGAGTTCGTTTTCGATAACTAAACTGCTACGGTTGCTTTTAACATTTGTTTCATTGTTTATTCCAAGAACCTCTTCAATTTCTGACACAGATTTACTAAAGTCATTGATAGCTACAAACAAAGAAAAAAAAGTTACTAAGACTTCAAAGACATTCTTAGAAAACAAAAAATAAAATTCTGTGAAACATAAATAAAAAAATTTATCAACTGTTTAGACACAATAATATAAACAAAATTTCTTGAACAATAATGTACCAATAATAAATTATACCTTCATTAAGGTTGACATCTGTTGCATTGTCCTTACCTTCAAATATTAGAAAACGATTAAAAAACAACCATATGAAACAAAGGACCATTTTCTTTTACTCAAAACGTAAATACTCACTCTGCTTTTCAGCATCAGGTTTTGTTATACCATACACAGACCGACTTCGTTTACTAGAAGATATTGAACTGTGCCTGCTTCGTTGTCTCCTTAATACTCGTTTTGAACCTAAACAATGATATATTTGGTAAATCATCTAATAGCACTCACTGATCTTGTGTCTATACAAGTCTAAATCTACTGGTTACTCTTTATAAATATATATATATATACTCTAAATGTTTCAAGCACTTTGGGAAATATATAAATCACAAAGCAGGTGGCCTGGTATGTCAGAACAATTCTTTACTCAATAGAAAAATTGTTACCGAAGAATTAACACAAGCTCTGTGTCAAAAGCTTATTCATCAAAAAACACACTTTATTTTTTCCTTTCAAGTTCTAGAAAGAATAAGTTGCTGCCAATTTGGGAATTTAGTTGATTATTCTACATGGAAAACATGTTAAAGTCATTTCCCTGTTTTTATCCAGAAAATTGAAGACTTTTGATAGGTAATTATTATGCCAAAGTGATTTTCTTGTAATCGCAACACTTCAGCATTTCTTCTTGCAATTGCTGAGTGTCGAGTGCAATTCGAAGACCGCTTTATGGAAGAAATTAATACTATATCAACTTCATTAAAATGTAATCTTTACAAAAAAAACTTTTTTTAATGCATTATTATTATTATTATTATTATTATTATTATTATTATTATTATTATCAGAATATTTAAACAGGATACAAAGCGTCAGCTACATAAAATTTTATATAAAATTTACTACTGTTATCAATGCTAGTCCTGTGAACATGAAAGTATAAAGTAATAAAGTATAAAGTATATTATAAATAAATTATAAAGCCTTTCTAACAAAAGACAAAATAATAAGGTTGGTAGAACATTTAAAGTATTGACGTATTGTATGTCACTGAAAACTCTATCTTGTGACAATCTTAGCATTATCACAAATCATAAGAAAATTAAAATTTATATTATATATTTCTTACCAGATGATCTATCATCGTCTTTAATCACTACATGCCGTTGCCCTCCAACAATAGTAGGCTGACGTTTTAGAATAGATTTCTTCGATGTATCAGTGCTTGATGACCATGTAGGAAGAAACTTTCCCTTTTCCAAATAGTTCTTTGTGAAATATATAATAGCACTAACACCAAGTAAGGAGGATAAAACTAATAATTTAGTTTTAGTTGTCTGTAACAGAGATGTTATTCCACTTCCTCCGCTGGTTGACTCCATCTTGCATTTAAAACATTAATTCTAGAAAGAATTATTGAAAATATAACTGAACAGAAATTGAGGGGCTGCTCAACCTTGTAGTGCAAGTACAGTCATTTTCCTCAACCAAACACAGAACCCTTTTCCTCAAGTTGTTGTTACTTTAGCAAAGCATTTAAAACAAGGTTAACAAAATGGTCTGACTTTGCAGAATGCACTTGACCTTAGTTTGCCATGTTGCCTAGTTAGGCCACTGTAAGCCTAATTAGGTGTTTACATTGACTGAAGTAGTGATAATATATAAGCTTTTGACAGTTTAATTTATGTGAAGAAATCCTAGAAACTTTTCAAACTATTTTGAAGTAGTTGTTAGCTGTGAAAAAATATTACCTAGCCTAGCTACATATTACTACCGGCCACCAGGCTTTCACAAATACATTTTCACTGGCATAAGTGGTCAGAAATCACGTTTGATCAATGCTTTTATGCAACAAAACAAACACACGCTTGTCTTGTATGCCAGTCGCCTCCCGCTTTTCTGTCTAGTTCAAAGTCCATATTGGTTTCGGACCAGGCTCGAGATTGGGCGTTGACTCCATTTAACACTAGCTCAACTGTACCCGACGATGTCGTATACTTAAACCTCAGCACAACCTCAACTCTACCCGACATTGTCGTATTCTTGGCCCCGACGACGGCGTTGACTCCATTTAACACTAGCTCAACTGTACCCGACTATGTCGTATACTTGAATCTCAACACAACCTCAACTGGACCCGGCATTGTCGTATTCTTCGCCCCGACGACAGCTCAACTGCATCCGACACGCGACGTTAAGCACTTTATCAACGTCGTAATGTTCTTAATACATACTACTGCCTAGTGTAATATCTTTGTAATACACAGTAATATAATGTAGTACTTATTAGTACGCCGTGTTCTACACTGTATTACTTTGTAGTATATTCAGTAATACATTGTAATACCTTGTAGTATTCGGTAATATACTGGATTACCCTGTAGTATTCAGTAATACACTGTAATACTTTGTAGTATTCGGTAATACACTGTAATACCTTGTAGTATTCGGTAATATACTGTAATACCTTGTAGTATTCAGTAATACACTGTAATACCTTGTAGTATTCAGTAATACACTGTAATACCTTGTAGTATTCAGAAATACACTGTAATACTTAGTAACATACTGTAATACCTTGTAGTATTCAGTAATACACTGTAATACTTTGTAGTAGTATTCAGTAGTACACTGTAATACCTTGTAGTATTCAGTAGTACACTGTAATACCTTGTAGTATTCAGTAGTACACTGTAATACCTTGTAGTATTCAGTAGTACACTGTAATACCTTGTAGTATTCAGTAATACACTGTAATACCTTCTAGTATTCGGTAATATACTGTAATACCCTGTAGTATTCAGTAATACACTGTAATACTTTGTAGTAGTATTCAGTAGTACACTGTAATACCTTGTAGTATTTAGTAATACACTGTAATACCTTGTAGTATTCGGTAATACACTGTACTACTTAGTAATATACGGTAATATCTTGTAGTATTCAGTAATACACTGTAATACCTTGTAATACACTGTAGTACTTAGTAATATACGGTAATATCTTGTAGTATTTGGTAGTACACTGTAATACCTTGTAGTATTCGGTAATACACTGTAATACCTTGTAGTATTCAGTAATACACTGTAGTACTTAGTAATATACGGTAATATCTTGTAGTATTCAGTAATATACGGTAATACTTTGTAGTAGTATTCAGTAGTACACTGTAATACCTTGTAGTATTTAGTAATACACTGTAATACCTTGTAGTATTCGGTAATACACTGTAGTACTTAGTAATATACGGTAATATCTTGTGGTATTCAGTAATACACTGTAATACCTTGTAATACACTGTAGTACTTAGTAATACACTGTAATACCTTGTAGTATTCAGTAATACACTGTAATACTTAGTAACATACTGTAATACCTTGTAGTATTCAGTAATACACTGTAATACTTTGTAGTAGTATTCAGTAGTACACTGTAATACCTTGTAGTATTCAGTAGTACACTGTAATACCTTGTAGTATTCAGTAGTACACTGTAATACCTTGTAGTATTCAGTAGTACACTGTAATACCTTGTAGTATTCAGTAATACACTGTAATACCTTCTAGTATTCGGTAATATACTGTAATACCCTGTAGTATTCAGTAATACACTGTAATACTTTGTAGTAGTATTCAGTAGTACACTGTAATACCTTGTAGTATTTAATAATACACTGTAATACCTTGTAGTATTCGGTAATACACTGTACTACTTAGTAATATACGGTAATATCTTGTAGTATTCAGTAATACACTGTAATACCTTGTAATACACTGTAGTACTTAGTAATATACGGTAATATCTTGTAGTATTTGGTAGTACACTGTAATACCTTGTAGTATTCGGTAATACACTGTAATACCTTGTAGTATTCAGTAATACACTGTAGTACTTAGTAATATACGGTAATATCTTGTAGTATTCAGTAATATACGGTAATACTTTGTAGTAGTATTCAGTAGTACACTGTAATACCTTGTAGTATTTAGTAATACACTGTAATACCTTGTAGTATTCGGTAATACACTGTAGTACTTAGTAATATACGGTAATATCTTGTGGTATTCAGTAATACACTGTAATACCTTGTAATACACTGTAGTACTTAGTAATACTAACCCTATAATAACTGTTTATGAGGGCAATACCGGAGAATATTGACCGACGTCAAAGTATTGCCCGAGCTTGTGAGGGCAATACGTGACAGAGGTCAATATTCGAAGGTATTGCCCGAAATAAACAATTATTATATGGCTTATTATCCGGGTACTGCATTTTACAACAAAAAATATAACATTATAAAAGCAGGATGTAGAAACCACGTCTTTATAGAAACTATTCCCATATGGAACGTACATTCTAACAAAAAATATTTTTTTTAAATCGAATATCGTGTAAACATAGCAGGTTTTCATTGCAGCCACAACATTGAATTCTTTAAAAGATAAAAGTAAGTTTCACTTCTGTTTCACTTCTGTTTCGCGTTTTGTTTACTTTTTTCCATGTTTATTTACATTTAATGCTACCATATTTAAACTTTAAACACGGTTGCTATGGTAGCGGGCAATACCGTGGAATATTGCCCGCTATGAGTAAGTTCTAACCAATCACATTGCACGATTTTTGAAAATATCGATGCCGCCCTTTTACCCGGGTAATAAACTGTAATACCTTGTAGTATTCAGTAATACACTGTAATACTTTGTAGTATTCAGTAATACACTGTAATACTTTGTAGTATTCAGTAATACACTGTAATACTTTGTAGTAGTATTCAGTAGTACACTGTAATACCCTGTAGTATTCAGTAATACACTGTAATACTTTGTAGTAGTATTCAGTAGTACACTGTAATACCTTGTAGTATTTAGTAATACACTGTAATACCTTGTAGTATTCGGTAATACACTGTAGTACTTAGTAATATACGGTAATATCTTGTAGTATTTGGTAGTACACTGTAATACTTAGTAATATACTTTATTACCCGGGTAAAAGGGCGGCATCGATATTTTCGAAAATCGTGCAATGTGATTGGTTAGAACTTACGTCATAGCGGGCAATATTCCACGGTATTGCCCGCTACCATAGCAACCGTGTTTAAAGTTTAAATATGGTAGCATTAAATGTAAATAAACACGGAAAAAAGTAAACAAAACGCGAAACAGAAGTAAGTGAAACAGAAGTGAAACTTACTTTTATCTTTTAAAGAATTCAATGTTGTGGCTGCAATGAAAACCTGCTATGTTTACACGATATTCGATTTTAAAAAAATATATTTTTTGTTCGAATGTACGTTCCATATGGGAATAGTTTCTATAAAGACATGGTTTCTACATCCTGCTTATAATGTTATATTTTTTGTCGTAAAATACAGTACCCGGATAATAATCCATATAATAACTGTTTATTTCGGGCAATACCTTCGAATATTGACCTCTGTCACGTATTGCCCTCACAAGCTCGGGCAATACTTTGACGTCGGTCATTATTCTCCGGTATTGCCCTCATAAACAGTTATTATAGGGTTAGTAATACATGTAGTGTACTCAGTAACGTTAAGCAACGGGCACTTTACATAGAAAAACATTATTAATTGGGTGAAATTTGTTATCACTTTATTGATTGGTTGATTTAGCTACTTCGTAGCGTTGCTTTTTTTAGTGTATGGCAGCATGCATAAAATAGCAGCAGTCGCGTGCTTTATTGAGAAAGAAGGGGGTCTAGTATGGTGAGTGAGCTTTTGTTTTTATTTAAATTCTTAGCTGTTTAAATTGTTAGGAAAGACAGCTCCGTTGTGGATTACGAAGACATTTCTAGGTTTGCAATCAAAAAAATTTGTAGTCAGTCTCCTTTAAAAACAATGCCTTCAGACATACCAAGACGAACAAGTATGGCTTCCTTTTCTTAACATAGTGCACCAAGACGAACAAGTATGGCTTCCTTTTCTTAACATAGTGCATTTTGTGCTCTAGCTGTAAATAAAAGTAGAAAATGTGCATAAATTCAGCACTTTCAAAGATTACCTATTATCTCTATATATAGCTATATATATCATATCAGGTTATTGTAGGTGAAAGAATTTTCTAGCCCTGTCCAGGTTATGACACTTATGTAAGTAAGAGATCCATCTCTTACTTACTTTAAGTGTCATAACCATTAGACCAACAGGGCATGATCATATATACAAAACTTTACAGGTGCATAATATATACACTTAGAACTTTACATCACACGTAGCTTAGTTAATTCAACTTTTTATTATGCTAACAAGTCAGGGGACCTCAGCAGAAACGCTTTAGTACAGGTATGCAGTATGTTGTAAATCCCCTTTAGGGTGAGTGCCTTGCACAGGTTAACAATGTCACATATCAATATAGATACCCTTCTAAAAAATCTTTTTGTAACTTTGGTTAACCATGGGTTGAGCACTCAAGACAAGTATACCATGTGGCACACATTTACCTTATATCCTATATTATAATATGCTTGTGTGGGTGACTATGTTAGTCCATGGCACAATCATGGGTCACTTTCTTATGGCTCACACATTGTCTTCCCTAAAATTTACTCAAAAAAAATAAGTAAGCCACAGAACGAGAAAACAGGGGTTTGGTTTGTTAATTACATTGCTGCGCAGCAGCAATGTTTGAACTAAGGCTTGAGTTTACCAGCTGGGGGTCTTGGGGGGTGCTGTAAGCCCCCCAATTGCGTTATGAGGCGAAACCCGAGAAACTTTCGCTAATTTGAGCTTTGCGGGTACAACAATCGCCGGAAATTGTCTTCCGATTCATCTAGTTATCAAGAAAATCTCCTAAGAACATTCTTTATAAGAAACAACTCCGTATTATATGTCATATTTTGGATAGATAAAAGCACTAATGTCGCTAAAAACATGTGCTAACATGTAGAACTTAAACTGTTTATCAATCAAAAACAACAACAGAGATTAACAGGGATTAACTACAATAAGTGAGACAATTGTGAATATATTTCAATATTTATAAATTCTTGCTTTTTCTGCCAATATCAGGCTTCATCAGCATCAAATGATCACACCAGTCATGGACAGCAAGATAAAACACAAACATAACATAAACAATAGAATATGGAAAGATTACTTTTTAGCGGTAAGCTCCTTGGCTCTGGCATTTGCGTGGCAGGAAAAAAGATGCTAGGATTTGGTGAAGAAAGGTCTTTTACTGTGGATTTCTTCTAACGGGGACATCGTTGGGGTTATAAACTATTATCGAGTGTAGGTTGATGCCTTCTGATTTATTTGAATTCATTAAAAGTCATAAGAATGCCTTTGTGTGAAGAAATGAACTGATAATTACTTTGCTTCACCTAGCGCCCCCATCTTTTTTCCTGCCACGCAAATGGAAAAGCCAAAAGAGCTTACCGCTAAAAAGTAAACAAATGACGTCACGCTGGAATTCATCTATACAGCAGATTTGGTGAAGAAAGGTCTTTTACTGTGGATTTCTTCTAATAGGGACATCGTTGGGGTTATAAACTATTATCGAGTGTAGGTTGATGCCTTCTGATTTATTGAATTCATTAAAAGTCATAAGAATGCCTTTGTGTGAAGAAATGAACTGATAATTACTTTGCTTCACCTAGCGCCCCCATCTTTTTTCCTGCCACGCAAATGCCAAAGCCGAAAGAGCTTGCCGCTGAAAATGTAAACAACGGAATTCATCTATAGACAGTCTCCTGATGGATTGGATCTAAAAATAATATAGTTCACCATGACCTTCCACTCAACAAACTTTGTTTCCTCATAGCCATTCGAAGAGTTATTTTCATCACCGACCTTACTTATCCAGATGTCAAGTTCTTGCTTCTAATAACAACACAAATATTAATTGAGAAATAACTCCTTCACAATACAATGATGAAAAATCTGTTCAATGAGCTCATATTACAAAAACAATTATAGCCAGCTAGCTATACTGAAAACCTTTAAGAAAATGTAAGGTGTTGGAGAGTAAAAAACATACTTCTCACCTTAAAGCAATAATTCCTTTATCTTCACACCTCGCCTATCAGCAGATGGAATGTAGCTATACTCTAGCTAGCTATATATCTGCACCTGAATTCGAATGCAAACTTTTACCAACCAAGGGATAAATATCTCCAGAAAACAAAAATGTCCGAGAATGAACACTTTCTAAAAGTTCTTTTTACTCTTGACGGATGGGAGTTAAAACTATAGCCTAACAGGTTACAAGTAACCACGCAGTACGGAACCTAAATTTTCTACGCCAGCTACAGGCCACATATTGTTTTCGCTGTAAAATAAATAGAATCTGAACGGATTTTTTAACGCGCTCCGTCTGCAACACCTGGATATCATTGCTTGGCTAACATTTTTCGTCAAATTTACACTTCTCACGCGACTTATCTGACTAACCCTGGATCCGCGTCTGACAGTGTTGTACACGGCCATAATATTTTAAATAATTTATTTTACCCCTGTTTTAGTATCTCACACAAAGAAAAAAACAAAGCGAAGAAGACTGTCTCTTTTTATATCTTTGTTTGTTTGTTCTTCTTTATCTTCTATCTTTGTGTTCTGTCGCGTTTGAATATAATTTGAATCTAAAACAAAAAAGTTGTTTAAGAAATATTTTTCAAAAAAAAGAAGAACGTACGATTATATAACATTACAAAGAGAACTGGTTGAAAATTTACCAGACAATTGTATACATTTCCAATCCATTCTCTTTCAAACGAAGCCAACTTTAGTAATTGAATTAGGATTATAATCTGAAAAATGGGTCAGCAGTTGATATCCAAAGAATGTCTAAGCAAATCAAGTAAACTAAATTTCTTTATTCTTCCACAGCAACAATTGACGTAGCAGAATTTTCCATTTTATTAAAAAATTATATTTTTTTTGGCCACAGTCGTGATAAGAATTATTAAAAATAACGAGGATAATATTTGTCAAAAAGTTTAGAATATTGAGGCTAAAACATCATAAAACACTGTTCTTAAATAAAACAGTATGACCTTATAGAGAAGAATTTATATAAGCTGTAAAAAGTATTGTTTTCTGTTGTTACTGTTTTTAACACTACAGGGTGGGGTGTTTCAGTGTTGTTGTCGTTAACATAACAAAATGTAAACAAATTTAAATCATTTCATTCATTTTAAATATATTTAATTCTTAAATATGAAAATGCTGCATTGTTTTCTTTTTACATCTTGGAACGTGTGCATATACCCACTAAATATCACAAGAGTCTCTTGGTATGTTTCTTTTAGCTTTACATCATACAGTAATAAAAATCTGGGGAAAATAGTATAGAAAGGTCTTGTGACAGCGTCAAAAATTCTTTTAATCATGATATTTCTTTAACAAATCGTGGAAAGCATGTGATCCTATGCGGTATTCTGATCATCGCAATCAGCGGAACACAATAGAAGGAACAGCGTCACAAACTTTTGACAAAAATGGTAACACCCCATTGACATCATCATCATCATTTATATATTTTTTTAATGTATGTGGAAAAGGATGGTTAGACGGAAATAACTAATTTTAGTTGTCTCACTGTTGATTTCTTACATTTTGTGCAAATATTTAGTAGGGTTGCTGTATGCAATAGACTATAGTAGTACAGTAGTAGTTTGTACAACTTAACAAAATATGTTGGGGTTTTTGAATCCCTTTGGTATGCTTGTTTTCTCTCTGGTGTACTTTTGACACGAGCAAAGCAAGTAAATATTTTGATATTCTGAGTTTTTATTAGTTTTTGTTACACCTACCTGTATTTTTAAACATTTTGTTTCAGCAGGTATAAATAATGCAGATTGTGACTTTCAAAAATGCAAATTTAAATTTTATGGGTGGGATGTATTTTAAAATGTTATGGGGAACTGACTGATTTACTTTTTCGCATTGTCGGATTAAGTAATTTTAGTAGATTTGGCTTTAAATGTCACATATAAGGCTGGACTTGAAAATATATATGTTTACCATCACCCAGGTGAGGGTTTCAGCACTGACCCGGTCAGTCGGGATTTTATTTTATTTTTATTTTCAAAGCATGTCTTTCTACGATATATTTTTCTTACATTTTAAGAGAATGTACTAAATAAGCGCCACCAAAAACAAAGCTTATGGTCTGTGTTATTATGAAGAACGTGAGGTATAGAGAACATTAAAGTCGGCCCTTTCCTTCATGCTGACACTCTTATGCTCCTCTGGTGCATTACACTGAGACTCCAACGAAAGGCGAAAGACCATTTGGAACCATGCCACAAGTCAGCCTGACCTTCATCGTCACAGAGAATACTGCGAGAAGAGTGCGCACCCATGCAAATTTAATATAACCAGAACATGAGAGAGGTTAGGTGTCCTGTACCTTTATACAATACAGCTTTCGCACGAATGTTCTTGCGATGTTATACCAAAGAAAAAACACAGTGAATAAAGTTTATAAAATCTCTTTAAAGGGGGGAAGAGAAATCAAAAATGTCTAGAAATATATTTAATGCCAAAAACATATAGCCAATCTGCCAACACATCATCGCGTTCAACGTTGTTTCAACTTTGCACTCGTGGTTAATACGTTTTACAAAATTCATTTTTTATTGGGTTTCGTTTTTAAGGCTGGCTTTCGTGCATCTACAGAAAGGGGAAAAAAATTTGTAACTGTGATCCAAAAAATGTTTTCCACTCGGCGCTATATTACTGACTTGGTCGGGCGACTGTAAACACCAATTTTTATAAGTCCCGCCTAAAGCAGTTGTTGGAGTTTTCATTGGTTATTTTTTCGATGCACATGCTTTAGTTTTTGATCCTTGAATAAGGCAGATCGTAAAATTCACACTGCAGTGTTATTTACTTTTTGATGTATGTGTGTCTATTACATGGATTAAATGAGAAATACAGTTGGTTCTTCTATGGGCATACACCTAGTCTCTATCCTAATAGCCATTGTCTGCTTTGTAACTGTGTTCATCTTTTTCGATTAAACGGATGATCTTTCTCTATTGAAATTTTGTAAATCTATTGTTTTAACATTTGACGTCATGTATCACTTTCGGAATATTATGCAAAATACAGTTGAAAACAAGATAGCTACAGTTAATAACAATCAAGAGAAAAACAAGAGAAAATGGCGAAATAAAAAAAAAGAATTTACAGAGGATTATATCCTGCGTAAATTTAATTCTTTTTGTTTCGCCAATTGGACTTATTCTCAAAAACTTATTCAAACTATTTTTGTTACGTCGTTATTTTCGTTTATCTTGTATCTAAGGCAAGAATAGTTCCAATTCAATACTGTTTTTTCCTTGACCATAATGATAAAAAATCACGTCTTGCGTGTTTGTTTTGTTTACCAGAAATACTTTTGAAGCCAGGTGTCACATTTAAATTCTTCGCAAGAAGTTAGAAATAAAAATTGAGAAGTATTTTCCGATATTGATGTGGAAATTTCAGAAAACAATTATTTCAACTTTTTTTAGACAACTCTTATAGTCCTAAATTAACTTAACATGTAAATATTCTTATACAATTTATAGAGTGATCTGAGCGTTATAAATTACGTTCTTAACAACAATCTTGTGGCACGATAACGGCTTGTCAGAAGCAAATAATGTTGCGTAATTATACTAACTTGGTTTTTTGCAAACGTAAAAAGTCAGCATTTTTTTTGCCGTCGTCATCATCAGTGCAAAGTATGAAGGCATTTACGACGGCATTGCTGAATGCCATCGTCGATTCCCATGCCTGCCAACATGATTTTTGTGTTTTCTTTACAGATCTGATGCTGTTGGCTACCTCTGGCTAAAAAGTGAAAGTTGCCAAATACAGTTGACTGCATCAGAATTTTTAAATAATTTTTTATATAAATATATTTAATATAAACTTTAGAAAAAGTCAAAGGTTTATTACTGCGACATTGTTTACCTGTAAAGTGCTACGCCGGGTGTTAACAACGGACTGTTTTCTGTGTTTTTGTTTAAACCGAGGCTACAATAAAGTTTTTTGGAAAAGGGTATTACTTTTATACAAACTAGTCGTTAGCCCATTGAAAAATCCACGGGTTCGTCCGTCCTTTTTATACCGCATTGCGTGCGTCTCGCTACTTGCGCAGCTAAGCTACCATTTTGCGTGACAGACGGACAGACATATACGGGTATTATAATATAAATGTGCCACCTGTGTACGAGTACTCAGCTCGGTGTCACAATTAATTTGTAAACGTTTGTAAACGAAACTTATTTCACAAAGTAAAATAATATTGACTGATTGTTTTCGCTATGACGGGGTAACAAAACAACGGATTGTAAACCGTGTTTTTATTTCCGCTAAAGTTGTGGGAAGTTTTTTTAGAAAAAATATACATATTAACCTGAAACACCATAATGTTGTGTGTGCTTCACTCTATTTACAACATACTGCATACCTGTACTAAAACGCTTTATCTTAATATGTGGCACAGTTTACGGTTTTTATTAATCGTTCCACCAGATGTTGAACGTTGGTAACACCGTCACTTGTGGCATAACCTGGTGTTTCAAAGCAGGATGCCGGATCCCTGTGCTAAGCTTGCTTTCGCTCAGTTCCGCAAAAAATTTTAAACTACTCTTTCAATGTGTCGTGCAATTTCAAATGAAGTTAGGCTATGTAATCTAATTCAGCTATTATATCCTAGTTAAGTCGTGTTGATAGCCTAATTTAGGATACAAAATAATATTTTCAAGTTTCAAATATACATACACCTTGCGTAGATCCTACTTGTTTTAAAATTATTGTAATGCACCGCCTAAATAAATAAAATTTTAACAAAAACTAACGACAAGCTGCCACGATTATGTCTTGACTTAAATTCCTGTGAAAATAACCTTATTATAATACTAAATAACCTAATAAGGATGCCAAACAAATGTCATTATTAGAAAAACGTGATGCCTAATATGCATTTTGTAAGGTAGTGCTTTTCAAAATAGCATTTTCGAATAGACAATCAGTATTTCATTTGGGACACATAGGTTAAAAATCTGTTACACGTTTTTTTTTTACAAGAAACATGCATACAAAAAACATTGGCCCAAATTGGCAAAAAACTAAGAAGCATCTAAGAAACATGGGCAGACTCAGAAAGGCAAGAATCAATTTGACATATTCTTCTCCAAGAACCAAAAACTAAACAGAAAGCACTAAAAGTCAAACAAAAAATCAGCACAGGTTGTATGCACATTTTTATGGTGAAGGAAACTCACAAGAAAACATTTCCATCGATTTTTCTCAGGTAGGAAGTACTGTTCATTGGGAAAGTATGTTTTTGAAACAATGGAGAAACATTCAGCCTAACCCCAAATGCATGTTTCTTGTAATAAAAAAACGTCAATATATACCATATTGATAGATCTAAAATGAAATCAACAGTTAAAGATTATTTCAATTTACTTAGCAATTTGAAACTCGCATATTTAATGCTAAAATTTGTTCTAGAATTCAATCAAATGGAGCAAACAAAATGAAGAATGAGAACTATTGATGTCAGATGCAGAAAAAGTTCGACAATCGTCTAAGCCTATAAATAAAAACAAAGAGCATGAAAGTAAGTTATTTATTTTTTCTATAAAATTACCTCAAGACGATTAATTAACGCTGGACTTTTTTTTGCGGTTCTAACAACAAACGTTTTGATAAAGAAATGGATTTCTTATTTAGTACGCTCTATTTTTGTAACTTATTTTTGCTAATAAAGTTCGGCTTTGCAAAAATCAATCCCACTTTTAATTTAGCATTAATTTATCCTCCTACTGTAGCAAAGATAATTTTATATTTTAATAAGATGAATGTAACGAGACAACATTTTTAACTTCCATCAGTTTATTTAAATTTCCTGTTTCATAGGTGTTACAGGATATGTAATCATTATGTCTGTCAAGTCCAACGCATATTCCAATGTCTGTTAAAACAAGCCCGTCACAATTAACTAAAGTGAAGTCGTGGCAACCAAAAACACAAGAAGAAACTTATTAAATGAGGAGGACGGGAGTGAAAAATCCATACCATTAGTTGCTGAGAACTGGGCTTCTGTTTTTAATAGCAACACAGGGGGTGAGTTCCCGAGAATGCAACAATAACATTTAAGTTCACGAACCATATGGAAATAGACAAGTACATAGTAGTTCGTGTCGGTCGGGAATCTTCTTCGAATTCGACATAATCATCACCATCATCATTCTTAATAGATTGGATGATCTTACGAACAACAACAAATCGAAGAATATCTAGAGTCGATTAGAACTATAGAATAAATTTGACAAATATGCAGTTGCAGTCATACAAAACAACGCTGTGGTTGGACAGTGCAAGCAAGTGCAACGCGCTAACCAACTGGGCTATCGTGACAGAACTAATTCGTGAATATTTAATATTTAATTGAAGTTTCTAACCTTTATTTTTTGAGCTGGTGTGTTAATCAAAACAAAACATTATTTTTTTGTTTACCACTGTTGCATTTATTTGAGCAAAATAATTTCAGTGGTATGACATTCTTTATCACAGCACGGTAAACTTCAAAGGGAAAAGCTTTAAAAATACGCTTTTTGATAAAGGGTGAAGGAGAGGGGGGGGGGTCTTTCGTTTATAAACAAAGCAAAACCCATGCAATTTTTTTCATAAAAAAATAGGCGATTAAAAAGCATTCTAAGTACTGTCCGGTTGCGTATTCGCCCATCTCAGCATTTTTAAAATGCAATAAAATTCCTGTGTGCAAAATAAAAAAGGAATGGCGATTCTGTTGTGCAGACAACAGAAACAGCAATTTGGGAAGATTAGCGCAAGATTTATTTCAAAAAGTATCAATTTGAAAAATATTATTCCTTGTGGTGCAAAAGTTTCCGTGAATGGATTACAAGCTTCTGAAAGTATACATTAGCATTACTTTGGTTTTGCAGAAGGTATTTTTACCTAATTGTAAAAAAATATACCTCAACAACATGGATTTATGTTCGCGTTGATTAATGATCACGGTGTCTGACAACGGACAATTCTTTCCCATATGAATTAACACTTCTCGAGCGCAAAGTGTTAATTCTTTCGTCAAAATACTGAACACGACGTCCACGTCAATAACCGGGTGCATTAAGTCTTAAATTTCTCAGCTTCCCTTCTTTATACCAGCCAACGTAAGGCATAGACGAAGTAAATCAACTCGCCGTATATATTTAACTTAAAATCTATTACATGCTTTATGTATAAGAATATCAAAATTCTAACAAGGCTGGTCATTGTCTTTATTTCTCTGTTGTTTAAACAATAGACCAATTGTCTTTAACCAAAAATTCCAGCCTGGTATTCTTATAAAGCATGTTCTTATAAAAGAAAAAGCATGTAGGTGTACACTATTCTCACTTTTAAAGTTTTACTACCCAACCGTGGAAGGTTATCATATTCGAACACATTTGCCACTTGAGATAATTGTTCGAAATTAGCGTAAGAAAAACAAATCTAACCAAAATGCGTGCCTTCAACAGAATACTATGCCGTTAAAATCAGTATAACAATTGTGTCGATGTTGTGCCGCTGAAATCTTTCTAAAAAAGCTACAAATGGCATGTCAAAGAAAACAGTGTACTAAAAGTATGGATGTTATGTATAAATAACTACAGCAAATATATGAATGATCGGGCTCCTATAAATATCTAACAAGATTATGGATGCTGTGTAGATCATATTGTTCTGCCCAGATTGCGAAAACCGTCTGTTAATTAACAGGACGGTCGGATTATGTACGCATGGTCCGGTTATGTTTTTTTTGCACTGATTATGTCGTGGTGACCGGTTTATAAATGTGATTGGCATTTTCTTCGAACTTTTATGAATGAAACATTGACGAATTATTGTCACATGCCATTTTTCTCTGCAAGATAGAACACCATTGAAAACTAGGCATAGCGAAAAAAAGTCTTGACGTAATTCTTAGTATAAACTCCTCTTGTGATTACATTTCAACGTAATATACTTTGAAGTAAATAAACTTCACGGAACTAGAATTTGCGGATGGGTGGGTTCATTTTTATTTTTCACAGGAATTGAATTCTGGGGGGATGACCTAAATTATTCGTTTTGCCGGAATTAACTTTGGTGAAAAGTTATTAAACTTGCGAATCCCAAAGTTTAGTTTTCACGAAAAGCCGTTTCATTTGAGAAAACAACAACAACTTTGCCACCAGGGCTATTTGCTTGTCACGAATGATATAAAGCCGGCCTGCCCCGATTATGTTCGTTCTGTAATAAGTAAGAAATAATATGAAAAATGTGGTACATAAGCCGGTCGACCCTGATTACGTTCGTTCTATTATAGTCTCAAATAATACTAGACTGTCGTACATAAGTCGGCCTGCCCCGATTATGTGCGTTTTTTCAGTAACAAATGATATTAGACTGTCGTACATAAACCGGCCTGCCCTGATTATGTTCCTTTTGTAAGTGCCAAATAATACTTTTTAAACTGTCGTACATAATAAGCCGGCCTGTCCTGATTATGTTGCCCTGATTATGTATTTTCTGCCCTGTTCTTAACCGGGGCAATCTGCCGTACATAATCAGGGCAGCGTTTATTAACCGGGCAGAACAATATCATCGTTACAAACGGACGGATGCTTTGCCCATCGACACATTTCCATAAAACTGTGAATAATAAATTAGAGACAGTGTGAAATTTGTATGGCATGGATGCTGTGTCGTTTTCGACACATTCGCTGTACGGCTGAAAACTTTGTGAAAAATGTATGTATGCCTTGTCAAAGAAAACAGCGTACTAAAACATTACAGCAAATATATGAATGATCGGGCTCCATAAATTTCTAACAAGATTATGAATGCTGTGTAGATGGTATCATCTTTGCAAATACACGGATGCTTTGCCCATCGACACATTTCAACCAACCTGTGAATCATAAGTTAAAGACAGTGTGAAATATGTATGAATCCTTTGTCGTTTTCGACAGATTCTATCAGTTGCACGGATGCTGTACGGCGGGAATCTTCATGCTGTGTTCATCGATACATTACAACGAACGAGTGAATGATCGGTTAAAAGCAGCGTAAGAAATGTATGGATGCTGTGTCGTTTACGACACATTTAAAAAGTGCGCCAAATAAAATTTTCTTAAAAAAATCTGCCGAATTTATGTATACTGGTCGTTGATAGCAAGCAACAACTGTGTATTTGCTTTCCCCTCTTGAAAATTATAGCGAATGTGTGCATGAGAGTTCTGTAACCATGGAACCAATGTACGTCTGCTGTGCCTTTAACAGAACACTGTGTGGTGAAAATCAATATAAGAATTGCGTCGATACTGTGGCGGTTTCACGCGCCGTTAGTAAAAGTATGGATGCTGTTTCTAACAAAACGTTATAATCAATGCAAAATGTTATGTCGTTTTGCACATAGTCTAACAAATGTATGGATGCTCAGGAACTGAAATCTTTCTAAAAAGAGTATGACTGCCATGTCAAGCAAAAAAGTGTACTAAGTTATGTTGTGGAAATCATTGCAGCAAATATATGAATGGTCGTGTTCCTATAAATTTTAAAAAAGATGATGGATTTAGTGCAGCTCTGTCGGTAGAGCGTTTGAATCATGTCCTCTACTTGAGATTATAAGTACAATATCCCCCCATTGTCTAGTTAGTTAGATATTTCAAAAAGATTTTTGTAGCAATGGGAGCTAAACACTGGAAACCTGGTCCATCCGGAAAACCATTGACCACAAACCACATTAAATAGAAATCACCATCAGCGGTTTGAGGCAGAATTGCCAGAGAATTTACTGGATGGTTCTTATGTTATGACAATTTTTTTTGCAGTAACTCTAATGATCAGGATGTTTTTTTATGCCACTACCTGTACACATGGTAGAGCTTAAAAGTACTGCCAAAGTCCTTTTCCATGTATTGGAATAAAATGTTAGTGTTGATCGTTATGTTGTTATTTGTTTCTTTACAATGCATATTATGACTGCTAGGTTTGTTATTACTTTTCTTAAAATTCATAGTTTCCAAATCGCTTGTATTCATTTCCAACGTTTTTTCGTGTAACACTTCTGTGATCTAGTAGTAAGATTCTTACAAAGAAAATTCTGTGCTTTTAGTGTGAGCGTAAAACCGCTTGGGTTTCATGTTTTTATTATGAAACTAGCCGGATAACCCGACATTAAACGACAGTTTGAGCGTTAAAGTGCAGTTAAACCCTGACATTCATCTCACTGAGTGATTACCTTAAGGGAAGAAATTATTTGCGGAAGAAATTTGTGCGGAACTTTTTTTTGCGGAATTAATTTTTGCGGATTTTGCCCTAATCCACAAAAATAAATTCCGCAGAAGTTAAGAAATTTTGGTCATCCGCAAAAATAAATTCCGCAAACTTTTTGAAATACTTTATGCGTAAAGAATCGATCTGTTGACTTTGCTTTACGTTTAAAGGCCTCTTTAGCTTGACGATCCATGTAGAAATATTTTCGATATTTTCAGTGACGATATTTGATCTTACATTTGTTACAGCTTAGTATTCTTTTTTTGATATTTTGATGAAAAATAGAGAGATGATATTTCATAAATCGGATGTTTTTCATACACGTTTAGGTACTAAATTCGGTTTTTCCCGACTTTCGATTTACCAAATTTCTTGCATCCGCAAAAATTTCTTCCGCAATATCTCTTTTGAGGTCGCTATCTACAAAAATTTATTCCGCAAAATATGCCATTTTTGGGTCACTCATCCGCAAAAATAAATTCCGCACAAAATTCTTCCGCAAATAATTTCTTCCCTTAAGGTAGTGCATATATACGTTATGCTAAAACTCTGTTGAGTTGTTATAGAACGAAGTTTTCTGCAAGTGCGATTCAAATAAAATTGAGTTATCAGACATTGAATGCCAGTTGGATCACTTAAACCAAGTCACACATCCTGGCGAAGCGCTTTATTCAGATGTACTGTATCCCCTACCTGAATATTTATTTTAAAATTTCGCAAGTAGAGGTAAAAAAAGTACAAAATAACTACACCCTATCAAAACCTTTTCCAGCAAGGTTAGCCACCTAACATTTTCTATTTTGCAAAAAGTTGTCACGATGGCTCAAAATTTTAACTGTACCAGTACTTTAAATAAAGAAACAGTAGCGAGTAGCCATCACCTTAAATTTGTTTTGTTTAAGACACACAAATGCTAGATAACGTGTCACATAAAAACTAGCCCGGTAACTATAAACCCAACATCCATTTTAAAAATCAGGAAACAATTTTTTTGTTTTTTTAAGAAAAAATACAGAATTTATGTCAATATTTCTTTGTGTATCAAAGCTGCATTGGCCAAACATGCCTTTCGTACTGATCAGAGTGTTTATATTCCGTGAATTATGTTTAGCATGGGTAAGATTCATGGTATTGTTGTTTAAAAAAAATTGAGATATTTGAAGTAAGTCTGTCTACGAAAAAACAGTTATCCACATTAATTAGTCAGCTCAAAATACATCTGCAAACTAATTACAGACGATATGACATCCACAAAAATTACTCCACATGGAATTTAATTCATGTGAAACATAATTCAGTGGTTCTGTATTGTTATCCATTAACATCTTAGCTTGAACTGATTAACTGTACAGAGTCAAGCATGGTTTTCCAATATTCCCGCATATAACTTAATGAAAATCATACCATACATCACAAAACTTTGTTAAAATTTAATTGGAATGGAGTTCTCTAAAAGTCTGGATGTAATACAATTTTCTCAATGAATGTGTAGTCTACGAAGTCTGTTTATTTCTGGTTGTCTTTTTGTGACCATGTCAATTGAAAACACTGTTTGGATTTTTATAAAGCAATAAAGAACAAAGAATCAACAAGCATGTGCAGTTAGTGAGTGACATACATCGCTACTTTTGTGCCACAATGGACCAGTGTCAGTGTTGCAAGTGTTTTGATTGTGCGTCAAAACCAATACATATGTGTTCAGGCAGAAAATATAATCAACAAATCACCAAGCTCAAAAAATACAATCAATTAAGTAACTTTATGAAATTCCTGAAACTTGTACTTGAAAAGAGCATTGGCTATTAAAAATTGATTCTAGACCTATTTGTATTCATGAAAACTGCACACAGTTATAATCTATGATATAAAGCCACTAGTACTAGTGGAACAAATACTCCACATAAATCTTTTTTTTTTCATTCAGCCCAAAAAACAGCAAAAATGCAATGTGTACCAACAAGGATTTTTCTGTATAAAGAAATTTGTTCAATAAGAACAACGAGTTTCCATTCGTTACTATCTGCATGCATATATAGATGTGTTTTTTTATTTATATATTTCCAGCATTAAAAAATAATTATTTGAGGAAACTTCCCAAATGTTTCCATTCATTACTATTTGCATCTATATAAATGTTTTTATATTTCTTATTTTTTACAACGTTAAAAAATAATTATTTGAGGAAACTTCTTAAATGTTTGTACTTTCACACAACTGTTTAAAAAGTTATGCAGACTTTACTTTGGACTAAAACGTTCTTTTACTTTATATATTTATTTTACATGAAACAGAGACCAGTGTCCTTCTAGGTTTATTAAGAAACATTTACGTTATATTTAGGTTAAATCTTGGCATGTATTCTTTTGCTTTGCTAAATTGTATTTTTGGTAATATAGAACGGACAGCCAATTACTGATATGAAAAATCGTAAGAATAATATCAAACGAAGATCCATACAATGTGAATGTAAGTCCTTGATTTTTTATTGTTTTAGCTTTCTCAAATAGAAATATGTGAACACATCTTTTCAGAATACTATTAGACCTCTATGTGTTGTCTGCAAATTCCGGAGAATTGCTTTAATCTTTTATTGTTATGTATTTTGTTTTTTAGTGAAGAAACTGATTATTAATATCCACTGGCTGTTATTGTTTTGCCCATTTATATGACCAAAAATTGCAGCAAGCTCAATTGACATCAAGTTAAACAATAGGCAAATGCGTTAGCACAAGCAGATCAATATTAACAAATATGTTCTTGCTTAATTAGTTTTATATATTAAGTCGGGCATATAACTTCACAATAAAAATAAATACGAGAAGTTTGATTGATGATGACATTTTTTATTTTATTTTAACAGATATTTCGTCTTGTAAATTGTTACAATTATCTCACAATTTTTTTCTAATATAATTTTCAACAACTACACAATACACAGAAAACCAAAACATATAACACATAACGGCAAACCCAAGGGTATATAAACTATATACCGTTGGTAAGGGTAACGTCCACCTCGCGGAGCACAAATGCACTCCTCCCCTTGTTGACTATAAATAATATTTATCTTAAAACAATTTTAATGGAACAGATAATTCCTGCACATTAAGCGTGGGACTGATATCACGAATATACATGGCCTCAGCTATTTTTCCCTTTTTAAAGTGGTGAACATTATCTATTAAAATACTGAAGTTCTTTTGTTCAGCAGGTGGGTGATTCTCAGTGGCTGAATGTCTTAGGATTTGAGAGTTCTTACCGCGCTTTTGGTGATCTATCATTCTTTTATTTAGCTTCCTCGCTGTTTCACCAATGTATGTAGCATCGCACGATTGCACCGGACAAGTATATTTGTACACAACACAATGTTTGTGTTCGTCCTTGGAATCTTTCACAGAAAATAGCGAAAATAACTTTCGACATTGATAAGCAATGCGTGGCTTGACATTGGCAGGTAGAAACTGTTTGAAAGTGTTATATAGACGCTTTACTAAGCAGTTACCCTGATCTCCTTTGTATGGTAGAACCATGAAAGGTGTTATTAGAGGTTCATTGGTGTCTTCATCAGAAACAGTGTCGGCATTTTGAATGTTGAATTTTCGCCGTGTGTTGTTAATTACATTATATACAACTGCTTCTGGATAACCATTGATTTTTATAAACACATTTTTTAATTCATTTAGTTCGTATTTCAGATCTTGTGATGAAGAGCATATATTAAACGCTCTCAACACCAACGATTTAACCGTTCCAAATTTCCATGGGCGTGGTGCAAATGAATTCCAGTGCATTTATATTTCAGTCTTCGTGTCTTTTCGATAAATGGATGTGTTAAATGAACCATCATTCATACGTTTCACTTTTACATCAAGAAATTATCGTTTTCAATTTCATATGTGAACTGGATATTCGAATGGTAACTATTAAGTGTGACCAGTACATTGTTTATCTGGTTTTCCTTAACAAAACATATAGTGTCATCTACATATCGCTTCCAAAATTTTACTGAATTTTCTAATTTTGGGACTATTTCATTCTCCAACTCAACCATGAAGATATTTGCTAGGACTGGTCCTAGAGGCGAGCCCATTGCTACACCATCAACCATCTACAGTTGGTTGTTAAAACTGAAATGTACATGTTTTGTACATAAGATTAATAGATGTTTCATTTCCTCTCGCTTAATTTTTGTTTCTATAACTTTTTCAATATTATGTCTATCGTTTGTTTCAAAGGGACGTTGGTGAATAAACTAGTGACGTCAAAAGATACTAGTTTGTAATTATGAGGTATCTTTTCTCCTTTCAATGATGATATAAAATCTAAAGAGCTTTCAGTAGTATATGTTGACTTTGTCAGTGGTGTTAAAAATTTCGCGAGGTACTTTGATGTGTTATAAGTAGCAGATCCGATATTCGATATGATGTGTCGTAATGGTAAATCGTCAGCTACTGTAGAATTAGGTGGTATCTTGTAAACCTTGGCGGTACTATAAAACTGAGCAGGGCGGGAACCTTGTGGATACAACTTTTTGTATTCGTTTTCTGTGAGACAAGGTTTAATTTTTCTAAGTGCTCTCTGAACTTGATTAATTAGTTTTCTTATTGACATTTGGTGTTATATACTTTAGTGGTTGTATTATAAGATGGAACGTAAATATCTACGCAAATGTTTATCGTCGTCTTGCGTTTAATCCCCTTCTAAACTGCCTTTATCTCTTTATTTTATATCTTTATCTCGAGATTAATTGTTAATCGCATTTGATGTGGTACTTTAATATCACATTTTTATTTCCTTAAGGGGCGGCAGAAATTTATATCTGTAAGGCTTTTACAAAACATTTAAGAAAGAATTGGCAAGTCAGGAGGAATCCATACACATAAAATTAGCTAACATTTGCGAAATTGCCTTAGCAAAATATTCAGGTGAGAATTCCCGATTTTAAAAGTAATCCATACATAACAGATTCGGTTATTTCGGTAAATCGGGCCTCTGATGAACATTTAGAAAAAATAACTCCTGTTTCAAAAGTACTCCATATGTAAGAGATACGGTTGTTTCCGTAAATTAGACCTTTGATAAAAATTTAGAGAAAAGCTCCTGTTTTAGAAGCAATCTACGGAAGCCCATTAGTGCCATTTAATTTGCTTCGGAAATGTGACCCTAAGTGGAGCAAAGAAACATTTAAAATTTGATATGCCCCACTTATGAAGACATAACACAAGCAGCGAAAATTTTAAATTGCTGCCCCAGTTATGAAGTCATAACACAGTCAGCAAGTAAACCAACGTCTACCAAACACAAACGGTTTTTTTAAGACCACACATCTTTAAAAAAACATTGTCTTGGTCTCAGTACAAGTTAACTGAAGTGAACAAAAAACTTCTAAACAATTTGCTTAAGAACACTAGCCACTACGTTCAAAATACTCCCCCCCCCCTATGGATTAACTTCACTTTTCATAGGCATCATTAGCTTTACTTGTTGAAAACAAAACTGTATTGGACCATGTTGTTGCTTACATTTAACTTAACCAGCTTTTGACGGAAATGCGCCTAGACAAAATAACCTTACAAAGTCTTTCAAAAAATTTTAGTCCTTATCATTTATGACATTAGTCCATTAGTATAGTATGTAACAAATGTAACTGTGACAAGGCTTTACACATTGTGTAAAGCGGATAGAGTAGAAGTGTGCACAAAATAATGTTTTAAAAGATTTGTGGCTATGAAATAGCCGTTTTTGTTGAGCAATGACAACGTTTAACCTACGAATCCGTAAAGAGTTCTTCCTTGACGTTTCAAGGCATAAACAACATCCATAGCGGTAACGGTCTAGCGTTTAGCGTGCTCTGTATATTTACATCAAATCTGGTTCATCCTTTAATTAACAGTCATAAAAAACTTCACGTGGTTTTTACAACAATAATGGTAGCAATGCTGCAGTCTAAGTGGGGCAGCGAAAATGCGTTTTAGCGATGCTCCTGTTATAATTCATAAGTGAAGCATATGTTGAACTTTTTCACTGCTCATGTTATGAATTCATAAGTGAAGCATGCGTTGAAGTTTTTCTGCTCTTGTTAGGTATTATTAAGTGAGGCACAGAAACATTTTTATTTCATTGCTCGTGTTATTTTCTAGGTGAGGCATACAAAAAAATTAAAATATTTCTCTGCTCCACTTAGGGTGACATATGTGAAGCAAAATTAATGGCACTAATGGGCTTCCGTACAAATATGTATCACGCCGTCTTCGTTAAGGATTAATCTGTTATTTTCGAATATAGAAGAATCCGTTTTTTGTGAAACAATTGTTAATATATATTGAACGATTGTAGTTTGTAGTTGTAGTTTCTTGATGAAATCTAGTGGTGTTTGTGTATTTCACAGACTGAAAGCTATGAATTATACTTTCAGGTTTATTGAATGGTTTTATGATGGTTCTCATAATGTATATGAATGTACTGACAGTAACTCAAAATTTCTTTGTAGTTTCCTCAAATAATTATATTTTTCAAAAAATATGCTCATGCACTACGAAAGTCAAAACCATTATCATCCGTGGCATCACAGAATGTTTCACAAGAAGATTGCTACTTCTTTATATATTGCTTTTTGTTAGTATAGGAAGTTTTTTATATGGCTACTTCAAAACAATGATCAAGCTTGTGGCCATCCTTTTTAATATATTTCATAGCATGCCGGGAATGATATTTTGAAACATTCACTTTCCGTTTGATAGCCCATTGTGATTGATTTCAATTTATTTCCACAAATGAATATATATAATACAGTATCACGTATGAGGTGTGCTAGTTTTACGTATACTATACGTCTTGTATTATTCTAAGAAGCAATTAACTACTTGTTAAAAAGGGAAAAATATATATTCTACAAATAGTTGATATAGTATACAGCTAATAGTTTCTCTCTTCTTGATTTAAGTAGAATGAAAAGTCCTTGCAGGCTAAAAGATTTCGGAACAAATTCAATTTATTTTATTCCCTTTATAGTTCAGAAACATACTTTAATGACTTGACACAAGTTGATAATATAAATTGATTACAAACAATAGAACATACTGTGTGGAATGAGTGAGAAGGAGAAGGAGAAAACGAAGGAGGAAAAAAGCCCGTTTAAACAAAATTTCGATACGATACGAAATCTTAAAAAATATGTAATCCCGGAAAAGAGCTATGGTGGTTCAAATATTAAATACAGACGATAAAGCTACATTATTCCGGGTCACTGTCTGAGCCGGACAGGGAAAAATCGCTTTCACTGTCACTGTTTTTGTCGCTCAAATCATCTTCATTGTCTATAGCAGATATGTTTTGATCAATGGCAATAACACCCGCAATTCCTGACACCCTTCCAACAGTTGCCTTCCGCGATGTCTATGTCTCTCTTCAGGATTAACCTTCACGCCATTTGGTAAGCACTGAAATATAAAAAAAATGTCATAGCGAAGCATTTAAGAAACCCATATCTAATCCTAAGTTTTAAAAGTGCAACAGCTGTTGTCAAGATATCCAATCAGAAGTACACATATAAAGAAGAATCCTGTACATTTGACAAAACCAAAAAAAATAAATATAACTAGCACAATTAGGCAAAAGAAGCATTCACCATACCTCATTCGCATAAAAGTTGGAGCTATTGATATCTATGTCACTTTTCCAATTATTCCATAATATCTTTGTAAAAAAGCAAGTAGCTAGACATTTCTTTTTTTGAGTATGCCGACTTCTTCTTCACATCTTTTCAACAGCTCATTTTCGTTGTTGCCACTATTTTTTAAACCCTACAGTACCTCGATCCGAATGTTTTCACAATGACTGTAAAATCATGATATATGGAGTGTCAAGAAATGTAACAACAATTCTACTTACCATCAATTCCTGTATTTTCCATCCGTGGGAAATCGAAGTTACTGTCTTCGCCGGACTTCTCCTCAACACGAGGTACACCAATGTCCCCGCAATGGTGTTATAACATTTCATGAAGTCTACCCATGATAGTTGAGAACTGTTTTGTGATGGCGGCATTTTACCCAAAAAATCCAATGCTAATTGGAATGTGTCCCTTCAAATCTGAAAAAGTAGAAAATAAAGTATGATGACACAACATGTATCAACAAAAACGTATTGGAGTATGTTTCACTGTCCAAAATTCAGAATAACAAACAATTTTTTTTTGAATATCAAGCCGAAAAAATCTGCAAATTAATTGACTTATATTTTGAGATAAAAATATAGTATTTACCTAATTCTAATAACCATATCCTAATACTGTATATATTTAGAAATAAAAACACATTGAGCAAAATATTTCAGCATCAAGCCTTCGTTGTAAAATTTAAAAACTTTAAAAATTGTAAAATTTAAACCCTCTACTTCTATTTTATACATAAACAGTATTGGCTCGCAAGTTTTACTATACCATACAATATAATTTTCAACATTTATAATTTTTATCAACGTCTCCACAGATTTACATACTATGTAATTCAATTCTCCTTTTATTATCTGCCTTCTTTGTTTCTTGTTTGTCCTTATATGCATTGCTTCTACCCATGAAATAAGGTGTCGTTGTCCTTTTCGCTAGCTGTTGTTATTTTTAAGTTTTTCACGGAGCAACTTTTCCATTTTGCTAGCAGGATAATTCTTTGTTGAGATCTACTCTAGATCTTTTTCATGAAAAAAGAA